>JANHFT010004190.1:326938-337487 GCA_032467955.1 Pseudoxenodon macrops | reverse complement strand
ACTCTGCAAATCTGTTAAAACTGTTCAATCTGTTGCTGGTGCCATTTTGTGTGCTTTTGCATTGTGTGTGAGTCAGTTGTGTTGTTTGTTTTGTGTGTGTGCAAAGTGTAAAAGTTTTTTTTCCAGCTCTTTGTGGCCCTGTGAGGTTCATACTTGTGGCAAGGGCCATTTTGTGTGCTTTTGCAATTCTGGTTAGGCAGGGGGTTGGGCTAGATGTCCTCCAAGGATCCCTTTTCCCAACTCTGTAAATCTGTTAAAATTGTTAAATCAGTTGCTGGTGCCATTTTGTGTACTTTTGCATTGTGTGTGTCAGTACAGTTGCTTTTGCATGGTGTCTGAGTCAGTTGTGTTGTTTTGTGTTTTGTGTGTGTGTGTGTGTGTGTATAAAGTGTAAAAGCACGCCAATCCAGTCACCTGACCTCCAAGCCACGCCTACAAAATAAGCCAGACTCACAGAACCGGTAGGGAAAATCTTTAGATTTCACCCCTGCATGGAAGTCATCGGATTCAGTGACTGTCGATGGCAATGTGATAGTCTCTAAAGGCCATCTCCTGGGACATTAGTAAGTTTCCTTGTGCAGTTTCTTGGCCACTGAGAGAATAGACTGTTGGACTAGGTAGATCAAGGATCTGATGCATCGGGGGATTGCTTATGTTCTTGTGATGCTGCGTTGATGGCACAATTTGTGGAAAAGGGGAGAAAATATCTGAGATGATATATGCTTAATTATACCCTCTGGAAGATTGAAGCTTCCCAGTAAGACAAGTAAAAGCTTTATCTGTCTGATGACTTGGACAGTAATTTGTGGGGAAGTCATTTACAGGCAAATATAATAATATCAATGAAATCTTGATGTCTGTTTTTCTTCTTCCTCTTTTAGGAGCAACCTGCCAAAATGTCTAGCAAGAAAGAGAATGCGCACAAGAAATGGAGTGTCTTGAAAGAAAAGCTGGGGTCCCAGGATTCGGATCAAACAGAAGCCAATCTGGAAAACGCAGAGCCAGAGCTCTGCATTCGTCTCTTGCAGATCCCTTCGGTGGTGAATTACTCTGGGCTCAAGAAACGGCTGGAAAGTAGTGATGACAGCTGGATGGTCCAGTTTTTGGAACTCTGTGGACTGGATCTTCTGTTAGAAGCCTTAGACAGACTGTCGGGGAGAGGAGTCTCTAGGATCTCAGATGCCCTCCTGCAGCTGACATGCATCAACTGTGTGCGGGCGGTAATGAATTCTCAGAAGGGCATTGAATATATCGTGAGCAATGAAGGTTATGTCAGGAAACTCTCTCAAGGTGAGGGCGTGTTTTCTCTCTCTCTCTCTCTCTCTCTCTCTCTCTCTCTCTCTCTCTCTCCCTCCCCTTTTTCTCCCTCTCCCTCCCCTTTCTCTCCCTTCCCTCTCTGTCCCTCTATAGGGCTCATTATTACTAGATTTTAGAGCTCTTCAGGAATCCCAAGAAAGCAGAGAGGTTAGTGGGGGGTAACCGAATAAACTAGCAATCATGACATTGAAAAATCTGTAGGCTTTGTCATCTCTTGCAGGGAAGTCAGATGAGCACTGTGACTTGAAAACAAAGACAGTAGAAATGGGAGCAGGGCAGGAAATGTCATGTCAGTGTAGCTTTCTGCTGACTCAAGATATGATGGATAATAGCTCTTCAGCTCAGCAGCGGGGAACGTGTGAAATGGCTGAAGGGTGTATAAGAATGTCCTGTCCTGTCCTGTATTGTGCAATCATCTCTCCAGTGGTCTGCAGCCTTCCACTCTTCAAATTACATGCCAAGGGAAAATAACATGAGTACCTATTTCAGAAATGCAGGAAATAACTCATAAAAAGAAATGAACTCCCCCCTGGCCTTCTTCAGATCAATAGAACTCGCTTCTTAGGTACACTACAAAGGGTTGTATATAAAGAGATGTCTCACGGAAAATACCTTGTACATTATCTTACACAGCTGAGGAAGGGGGGAAAAGATATGTAGGAAATTGGAGTACAAGTACCGTATAGGGTGTTGAATTAGCTTGTAAACTGGAGATCTGCAATCCTATGTAGGAGGAAGGAGGCCCATCAGAATGAGTTGTATTTATATTGGGACAGGGAACAAAGAATTAAGGCCTTGTCCTCCACAAATTAGAACCTTAATCTAGATTGGGTCCCCTGAATTTAGAGTTGAGTAGAAAATATCTTTTTCAAGCTATATCATCAATAAAATACACAGAATAACTGTGAAACATAATTGTCCTTTTTTGTCTTTGTAGCACTGGACACTTCAAATATCATGGTCAAAAAGCAAGTGTTTGAACTCCTGGCTGCTCTCTGCATTTATTCATTTGATGGCCATGTACTGGCTTTGGATGCTCTAGACCATTACAAGGCAAGTAGAAAATCAGGTGTATAACCAATACCATAATCTGCATCGATCAATGTAGCTCTTCAGAGTCCAACCAATCAGTTCATCTCATTGGTTCTAATCCAGAAAGTCACAAGCTTTAAGTCTCTTCTGAACTTGCAGAGCAGAATTAGGTCATTTGGTATTTAAGGCAAGAGGAATCTTCCTTGGCGTCCACCAGACTACCTTTTTATTTCCTTTGAGGTTATTAAATTTTAATTAATTAAAAAATGACATGCTGCAAAGCAAAATGTCATTCTCCAACATCATTCTTCCTGCCCTTAAAATGAAAGCAAACTGCCTCTGGACTTCAAAGATATTCTTAGAAAAGAAAATTTGTGCCTATCTGTAGACTAGAGTTTTGTACCCACCTACCTTAAAAAACACACACACAATGAGATGGGAGGGAGATTCCTTAAAATGCTAAATATGCCAAGTGGTTCAAAAAGATTGCTGACCTCCGTTTTAGGTTCTGTTTAGAACATACAGTATATACAGACAAACCCTTGCTCTCTGATAAGGAATTCAAATATATTTTCCCATGTCTATCCTTTCTGCTGCCTCTTGTTGACTATACCAAGGTCAATGGCTCCTATTAACATATTATATACCATCTTTTTCGGACAATAAGATGCACCGGTGTATAAGGCGCACCAATATTTCAAAGTGGTAAGTAAGAAAAAAAAGATTTTGCCTTCCCTGGCCCCCAGGAGCACTCTACAGGCCTCCAAAACTGTGTGCCCTGTTATTTTGCAACAATGGGCCTGGTTTTTGCCTGTTATTCAGAAAAATGGAGGTGTTTTTGCCCTCCTCCCAGCCCCCAGGAGCACTCTGCAGGCCTCCCAAACTCTCTGTGTGCCCCGTTTTTTGTAAAAACAGACCTGTTTTTTGCCTATTTTTCACAAAAACAGGGTGCACTGAGGGTTTCGGAGGCCAAAAACAGACCCTTTTTCACAAAACAGGCGTTTTTGCCCTCCTCAGCCCCCAGGAGCAATCTGCAGGCCTCCCAAACCCTCTGTGCACCCTGTTTTTGTGAAAAACTCTCCCATTTTTCACAAAATTGGACCCACGGGGCTGGGCTTCAGGAGACCAAAAATGGCTGTATTCGGTGTATAAGATGCACAAACATTTCCACCCTCTTTTGGGGGGGGTGCGTCTTATACTCCGAAAACTATGGTAGTAAGGAAATCCATTGGTGGATAATGAATTGTGTCAAAAATCATCTTTTTAATCTACTATGAAATGCCAGTGGCTCACTTTCTCATAACTAAAATCATTGTCATCCCTGTGATGGAGAAGCTATGGTTTCTTAATGTTGCTTAACTACAACTCTCAGCCATCCAGCCAGTTTGATTCCCAGTGAATGCTGGGAATTAAACTTCAGTCACGATCTAAAGAACTACAGGTTCCTCACACCTGAAACAGGGGAAGTTAATTATACTTAAGAAAAGTGAAAGTATTGTGATGGAAGCCTTTTTTTTCTTCATCTTGTTATTCCCCGTGAATTGAGGAACTTCTTATTTCAGAGAAGGATCATAGTTCAACTTGTGAAACTTCCTCAGTTGGATTTGTGGCATCACCAGATTTCTGAATTTTCTACTTAAAACTCTGAAGATCATTGCTAAACCAAGGTGACAATGGTAGGCTGAACAAACTTGGTTTTTAAATCTAGCATTCAATCCAGAACATCTTTTATTTGCGTCCTTTGCCACAGACTGTGAAAAACCAACAGTATCGGTTCAGCGTCATTATGAATGAGCTCTCGGTCACAGATAATGTGCCCTACATGATAACCCTCTTGAGTGCCATCAATGCAGTTATACTGGGAACAGAGGAACTGAGAGGAAGGATGCAGCTCCGGAATGAGTTCATTGGTAAGAATGGCTTTCAGTTCAGATGTTCCATATGAAATTAGCTTTGTCAGAAAATCCCCTGGCCTATCAGCAAGTCTCTAGTGTACGGGTGTCAAACTCACCGCATCCAGTTGCTGTCACGTGACGTTTCACGATGTTTTTCCCATTCGTGGAGCTGCACGTGATGCATCCGACCCGTGGGCTGCCAGTTTGACACCCCTACTCTAGTGGAACCATCTAAGCAATATGACCTGACAGACTTACCTACCCTGAATTTATATATAAACTCAAGAAAATAAAGCAAAACAAAAAAGTTGGTTTCCAAGAAGACAGATCCTTCTTGCTAAACTATATTTATTTTTTAATTAGCAATTCCATGTTGTGCATCTTTTAGTAATTTTCAAATGTACATGTTTCACAAAAAGATTTTCTTACCCAAATTGGTAGTCCATTTACAGGTAGTCCTCAACTTACAACAGTTCATTTAGTGACCATTCGAAGTTACAATAGCACTGAAAAAAGTGACTTATGATCGTTTTTCACACTTATGACCATTATCGCATCCACATGATCAAAATGTGGATGCTGGGAAGCTGACTCATATTTATGACGGTTGCAGTATCTTGGGATGACATGATCCTCCTTTGCAACCTTCTAATAAACAAAGTCAATGGGGATACCAGATTCACTCAACAACTATGTTACTAACTTAACAACTGGAATGGTCAAAATGGAGCAAAATTCACTTAACAAATGTCTCACTTAACAACAGAAATGTTGTGCTCAATTGAGGTCATAAGTCAAGGACTACTTGTAGTCATTTTCTGTATGGCATATTTGTTAGTGTTACTGATGCTAAAGTAGTTTGTTTTTATTAGACCATATATTGATGGGGATTTTTTTCCTCTTCTCTATTTCCAGGTCTTCAGTTCTTGGATATTTTAAGCAAACTGCGGTGAGTGATTCATTATGTTTTGGAATATGTAACTATATTATATTTGAAATAGGATAATTGTTTCACAGTTTTGTACTGTATATATCACATGATTAAGGGAGAGCCATGTCCTTATCAGAATACTTCTTTGAGTCTAAAGTTGTATCTCTATTATCTAGTTCCTTCCTGTAGAAAGAAACAGATATGACCTCAAATATACCGTAGTTGACCACAATAGTATTTCCTTCAGAAAATAAGGTTTCATTGATCATCTGTTTTGGTTCAGCAAGATTTCTATCCATCAGCTTGAGTAATAATTGCTCTTTCATTTATCTTCATCACCTTCCTTTACATTTCATTAGCTTAAAAAAATCTAGATATCCTTTTTCAAATTGTGTTCTATCAAATTGGGATCTGTAAAACTAAGCATTCATTATGCTCAAAATTTGACACGTCTTAGCAATCTTTCCAGAAACTACCTGAAGCTATTTTGCAGTGGTTGTCTCTATTCCCACTGTTTAGACAGTCCTGGTTAGTTGATCTAGATTACATTGTGATGATTGCCACAACTGTTTGGTGTAGCTCTGTGTGTTACTTATAAAACTGTGTGTTATCTGCAAAAAAGTTCTTCTTTGAGGGAGAAATGTAAAAAATACATACATACATACATATGTCTGTAAGTATGATAACAAGCAAGCCACCATCATTCATTATTTCTTGTGTGTAAGTTTGGTTTTAGGATGTATTTTTACTCCCACATTTCTTTACCCTGCAATTTCATCAACTTGGAGGTTTTTTTAATCAATCAGATATATAGAAGCAAGGTGGGAATATTAGCTTCTGCTGTAGGATTATTAAGTGATGTGATTTTTAAAAAAAATAAAAATTATTTTGTTTAATGAATTGCTAATATTTATTGTTGTGGGCTTTATGTAGAGACATAGAAGATGAGGACTTGCTTATCCAGTGTGAGACATTTGAGGAGGCTAAGACCGAAGATGATGAAGAGTTACTAAGAATATGTGATGGCATTGACATGAACAGTCATCAAGATGTTTTCTCGTCTCTGTTCAACAAAGTGAGTAATATTTTCTTTTCAATGCGACATATAATTCCTCTTTCTTTCTGTATCTCCTTGTTATTCCATAGAATTCAGCATTCCTAAATACCGATTTAAAACTATCTAAATATTACATATCAAAAGTTAGGGAATAAAACTTAAATCAGCCACACAACCAGTTAAAGGCACAGTATGGCACACAATTATCTTCTAATACTTGCTCTGGGGACACCCAGTTCCGAATCTACTTTCAGCTATAGAAATCGACTGAATGACCAAGCCAGGGCCAATTAATATGATGGGGCATGTCTTGAGCTCAGGAGGAAAGAAGAATGATCCTAGAGTCATCCTGATTTTGTTAAACAACCCTTATCCCACCCCTTCGTCACCCAACTTTGGTGTTTTCCTTTTGGGAAATAATCATCTAAATTTTGGGGCAAGTCTATTAAGATTGGCCTTGCTTTAATGTAATCTATTGGATTTTCCATGAAAACTTGCTGCTTAAACGTGATGCTTAAATGTGCTGCACAGTTGCAGTGCATCATTTCACTAGTTTGTAGAAGCAAAGTGGCATTCCCCCCCCCCAAGTGGGTTTTATATATTATTTGTAATTGTTATCTGTTCTAGTACAAGCAGGTGCATTGCATTTGGATACATACTCATTGAATTTACATCCTGAGATTCTTTTCTACAATTGGGTAACTTGATTAGTTATTGCCTCCATTTATTATTATTTTAAAATGATAATAGAAAAACAAAGGAACATTACACACACACACACACACACAAAATCTGTCTATAACAAATGTAAATACAACAGAAAAACAGTTTATAAACAGCAATAGTATTTAGATTTATATACTATTTCATAGTGCTTTACAGCCCTCTCTAAGCAGCTTACAGAGTCAGCATATTGCCCCCAAAAATTTGGGTCCTCATATTACCCACCTCGGAAGGTTGGAAGGCTGAGTCAACCTGGAGCCTGGTGAGAAACGATCTGCCAAATTGCAGGCAGCTGGCAGTCAGCAGAAGCAGCTTGCAGTACTGAATTCTAACCACTGCGCCACCGCAGCTCTTTATAGTAAATTATAATATAAAGCATGGCATTAAATAGTATTATAGATAGACAGACAGACAGACATATAGATGTAGATGATATAGATATAGGTGACATAGATGGAGGTGGAGGTGGAGGTGGAAATGGAGATGGAGATAGATACCGGTAGTGAAAGGTAAAGGAGTCCCTACAGATTTTACTCCACTAGTTGTTGTCAGCTTTAAGGGTTGGTGCTCATCTCCATTTCATGGCCATTGAGCCAGCACTGTCCAAAGTAATGCTGGTCCAGTGACCAGCATGAGGTCACAAAATGCTATTGGAGCTCTGGAGTTTTGGTAGCATAGATTGTAATACTAGAGTAGCATCATTACAGTGATATCAGTACTGTAATATATAAAGAGATAATAGCTTCAAAGTTTCATTTTCTGTTTCAGGTGAGCAGCTCCCCAGTCTCCGTTCAATTGCTGTCCATTCTCCAAAGCCTCTTGCATCTCGAACCTTCTCATCGCTCCAGCCTATTGCTCTGGGAATCCTTAGAAATTTTAGTAAGCAGAGCCATCTTGCTTGCTAATGACAGTAAGTTTTAACGCACTGTGAACCATGATGCAATACGTGTACACCCCCTCCCCCCAAAAAAAACAAAGCCAACCAAAATACACTTTTCGTGTTTGGTTTAAGAAATCTGGCTCTGGGATTGTGACCCACCAGGTTTGTAACAGACTTCTGCTCCATTTACATCATCTGCCTAGATCAACAGAATAAAGGAAACAGTACTTCGGCACTCTGGGACAGGTGGCAGTAGAAAATTGTGCATGAGAGATTGTGTTGCTCAGAAAGAATATGAGTAAACATTTCCCACCCAATTTCCTGTTTCCTGTTTCCTTCTAAAGAAAGTCTGCTGCCAGAGAATTCTTCATCCAGAACAAAGTATTCTTTATTAAGGGACTTATCACTGGGAACGATGCTGGATTGTGTATTGTGAGGCAATAAATTGAGGTTCGATCCATGCAAGATAGAAGTTCCATTACCTGTTCTGGAAAGTAGATTTGGTTTGCAGTTTAGGATATTTCCAGTTCAGGTTACAGTAGTGTTCACAGGTGGTACTGCCCAGATTTGGTCATCATCTTAGAGAAGATGATCTTGCCACAGTGACTTTACTTTAGTTAGATCTGAAAGATTTCCAGTTCACGGCAAATGCACTCATACAAGGCATAATAGGCTTCCTTCACCTCATACCATGGCCCCCACTGTCAGTAATCCTTATGCAAAAGGTAATTTGTTGCTAAAAAAAGACCTTCTTGCTTTCGGGTTATAACTGCACCCAGAGTATACAACTGCATGATCATTGCAACAAGTGCGTAAATACAAAGTAAACTTCAGTCAAGCCTATTTCACTTATTAATCTCAATTGTCACTGTAGAATGTAAGGCTTGTGTTTGGTTCCTCTGGTTCATAAATCCCTGTATGGACTCAAAATCACCCTTCTCTCTCCTCAATCATTAATGCAAGCCTCTCTTCAGGCAGTAGTAAATGCCTCTCCTTTATCAATACATTGATGTGATCAAATGGCAAAACACAAGCAAGGAACATGTTTCCATATATTTACAAGTAATTTTGTAAATGTCCTTGTAAAATTGCATAGTAAGCATGAGAAATAAGAATATACAAAAAAGAAGATATATAGATGCAGATGGAAGACTGTGATGACCAGTTAGCTCCAGGATTTTGAAGTCTGGCTGGAAAAAGGCAGAGAAGCTAAAGTTGATTTTCATTGGCTCCAGTTCATCTCTGCTTTTAACTCTTTGGCATTTCCAACTAGGCCTTCTTGGCTCCTTTTTACTTAGGATTGGCTTCTTCAAAGTAGCTTTTCAACTCTTGGATCATCAGGAGCAGCAGAGAAAACACTGCACCTTCCAGTGTTTTACAAATAATGTAAAGGAAAAATCTCTGAAAGCTTTTCCTGATATCAGTTCTCCTAATAAAAAGCTTTTTCAAGAAATCAAAATAAATACCGTGTTTCCCCAAAAATAAGACAGGGTCTTATTTTCTTTTGACCCCCGAAATAAGCATTTGGCCTTATTTTTGGGGAGATGTTATTATTTTTACGGTGCAGGAGAGGGTTGAGCGTGGTCACCTCAGGGCTGCTGCTGTGTTTCAGGGAGGGCTTATTTTAGCGCATGTGCTCAAAAGCCTGATTGGGCTTGTTATCGAAAAATGGGTGAAAAATGGCACTCCCGGGAGGCCCAGAAAACTGGAAATGGGCTCTTTCCGGCCTCTGGAAGGCCTCTGGAGACTAGGGAACCAGAGGCTCAAGGAAAGCCTCCAGAGCCTGGGAAGGGTGAAAAATGCCCCACCCTGCCATGGTGCAGACAGCTGACTAGGCAATGCTCACCATGGCCATGCCCACCCAGCAACAGGGCAGCGAACCCGTTGCTAAAGGATCAGAAACCCACCCCTGGATATAAATGTCAAACAGAAGGTATCAAGTTCAGATATCAATACAATTTAAGCATGAGCACATGAAGAAAATGGTGGAAACGGAGTGCGTATTTTTTTTTATGCATAGCTCTCCAACTAACATTCTCTCTTAAAGAAAATCTGCTTGGTTCCACAGTTGCCTCGTTTGAGAAAAGAAGACCATAAGAGTCTCGCCCACCCTCTTATGTCTAGCACACGATGAGGTTTGAACCAAATTCATGTGCTTATTTGTATGGTTTAAATCATTGTTTTCCTGATTTTCATCTGTTTAAATAGGTTTGAAAACAATGTTCATTTGCGAAAGATGGCATCTTAAAAATTTTCATTATGACATTTGTATGGGGAAAAAAAGAATAGGATTGAGTTTCTTTTGCTCTTTTCTGTTTAATGTTCTGCAGTACAAGATAATAGTGTGGAAGAAGTAATGGACAGATTGTTGTCCATCAAGAAACACCGCAAGAAAAGAGATTTAGGTTCCAGAAGAGCAGCCAAGAAGGTGAACGAAAGCACTCAGACCAATGAAGATTTGGGGCAATGCCCAAACACCACCCAGAGCTCTCATCCAAGAACTTGCTCTTCCAACACTCCACTTAATGTAGAGCCACATGATGTGTCTCAGGTTGCATCCTCCTGCTTTTCGCTCAGTTCAGCTTCACCAGAATGGAATCTGTGTTTGGCTGCTCCAGTGCCGCCCCCTCCTCCTCCTCCTCCTCTCCCTCCCCTCCCAGGAACATCAAACATGCTGCCATCTCCTCTACCTGGGATACAAATACCAGCATCAG
>JANHFT010004190.1:299795-313316 GCA_032467955.1 Pseudoxenodon macrops | reverse complement strand
AATGATACTCATAGGGTACAAATAAGCAATCAGGAAACAATATCAATAAGAAGTCATAGGATACAAGCAACAATAGTATGAACTGGGAACAGTATAACTCTAGATAGCATAGTTCTTTCATTTTTTTAAAGTCAAAACATTGATTGGAGATATTATTGTTACTGGTTGCACCTAATCCTTTTCCAAATAGAAATGAAAGCCACATTTGGTTGGCAAACGCCCTCATGTGGTCACGTCTAGTTTGAACCGTATCATTAAGAGCAGAAATGCCTCCAAATCAAGCTAGATTCCTGGCAAATTGTGGGACACGTTTATACCATTTTCTTGGTAACAAGACAGAAGTGGTTTAATCTTTCAGGATTCTTTTGATTTTTGCTTCCCAATCTAATCTACAGTCAAGGAATTCTCTAGTTGTCTCCCTTGGAAGTGCAGATGAGGTCAACCAGGTACTTCCCTACTGGGACAGAGCCATATCATAGGCCTCCTCAAAGTCTCTGTTCCCAATGGAATGACAACATGAAGTTGTTAAATTTTCCTTTCCCTCCCCCCCATAAAGAAACCCATGCATGCACAGACACACATATACACACACAATGGGATTGTGAAACAGATAGAAAACGAACACAGGATATCTATATCCTCTGATGATTTAAAATTTGTGTTTGGTAGCTTACAGTCCAGTTGTTGAGTCCTCTTCAAAAATAATTTTAAAAAAAAATATTGAATTGTACTAAGGTTCAAGATCACAGATGGGAGCTCAAATGACAAGAACCTATATGCACAAAGTGTTGAAAAAAATGGTGTTTTTTAAAAAAAACTATAACTGAATACTTCTCCTGAAATGATTGTTTTATATGTATTAATATACTGGTGTTTGTTTATGAAAGTATGTTCTATGCTCTCAGTCTCCATCTAAATTTATGTATTTATTTATACATCTATTTATTTATGCAAGTATTCATTTATTTATTTTATTTATTTCCCATCTTAATTATTTTTACAAATAAGTCAAGGCAGTGCTTAATGCTCCTTTTTTCCTTCTTCTATTTCCCCCCACAACAACAACCCTGTGTGTTGAGTTGGGCTGAGAGAGAGTGACAGGCCCAAAGTCACCCAGCTGGCTTTCATGCCTGAGGTAGAATTAAAACTCACAGTCTCCTGGCGCTTGGCCCAATGTCATCCAGTCAGCTTTCATGCTTAAGGGCAGACTAGAACTCACTGTCTCCTAGTTTCTAGATGGGTGCTTTAACCATTACAGTATTTTAATATAATACAGGTCCCCAAATACCAGCTTTTGTTTTAGGGCTCTAAGTAAACACAATTGATTACATTCAGCTTATATGTGAAGCTGAATGTGACCCTGGCATTTTTTATGGGTAAGGGGCTCTTTTTAACAAAACCTGCACTGCGGAGACAGAGAAGTTAGCATGACAAGATTACAGAGGGAAACAGAAGGGAAATGTTACCTTCCCCTCTCCAACTAGTTCCTATAAAATCTATTCATTGCTGCACACTGTAATGGGGGAGTGAGGGAGTTTCCATTATTTCAACGTCATTTTTCTTACTGCTAAGAAAAGGGACAACAGGAAAACTCACAGCTCAGAAGAGAAGAATAGTAATAATCTCTCACACTGAGATTATAATCATTTCCCCCATTGTCACTATTTTCTCCCTGCTCTTTTGTTTTGTTTTTGATGGGGAAGTTGGGACGATTCAGCGGCAACCTTTTCTCCGTCTACAACTATTTGTATTGGATTTCTTATTGGTATCATTCATTTTCAGACCAAAGCGTTCAGGATGTGAAAGACCCAAAGCAAGAAGATGATTCGAGGACACAAAATAATTTCCAGGGCCAAGCAGAAAATGCAAAGCCTTCAGAAGGGGCTACCACAAATGAGAAATCTAAGATGGCTACTGACTCGTTGAATTTACAGCAGCCGCCTGATGCCATTGGGAATGGCATCTCTTCTCCAGCCCAGACAGATCCCGAAAAGGCCTCGTTACATTCCTTTGATTTGGAGGGAAATAGAGAAGCCCCAAATGGAACAAATTTGCAAGAGGAAAATGACTCCTGTTCCTTTCACGATGCCAATGACCATGATTTAGTGTTGCCTCATTCCATTTCTTTGGTAGAGTTTACAAGTGGTAACTCAGGACAGCCAACCAGCCTGAATATTAAAGCAGATCAAGTTGACTCAGGGGAACCAGCTAGTAAAACTGAAACTGATGGCTCATGGAACCATTTAAATACAAACAACCAGGTAAACAGTATTTGTAGAAATGATGACACAGGAGAAAAAATACCTGGAAACACGAAACAGCTCACAACCTCTCAAGAAATGGTCCTTGAAACTTTGGCCCTGCCAGAAGCATCTAAAGTCAATGAAGACCCTTCCTCAGACTCCTTGTTCGACACGTCCCAGGATAAGTCCTTCTCAGAAGAACCGGCAACCGATTCTTCATATTCGGCAACAGTACCTTCAGAACAAGCCCAAGCCGGAAAAGATGGCCAAAGAAGTTCATCAAAGCGCAAGAAGAAAAAGAGGCACAGCAAAGGCCATTCAAGTAAGGCATTTTCATTGGCGCCTTTGAACATTAGGGCCAAATCAAGATGACCACCTTAACCTGTATCCTTCCAGATATTTTCACCTACAACTTGAGCTAGGATGCCCAATAGGTAGGACTGATGGCAGATATAATCCAAATTATCTGGAAGGATCCAGATTTGGAAAGGTCCGTTTCAGAGATAGACTGTTTAATTTATGAAATGATCAACGGAAGGTTTGGGGCGGAGCGCATTATGTTAATGCAAAAAAAGTGTAGATGACATGGATCATTTTAATGAAAATGTTCCCTACTCCTTTGAGCCCAAGACCCTTCTCTGTTGTAGCACCTGGTGCACATACATACATTTGATAAATAATGAATTTTCTTTTTGTTTCAAAACTATTGTTTTATTCACACGTACATGTGGTTGATTCAAACGCTTAATTGACTAAAATGCCATTAATCTAGAGCAGCAACCCCCAACCTTTTGGGCACCAGGGAGAGAAGTTTCTCCGTGGACCGGAGGGGGTGTGTGTTTTCATGTGCTGCCTGTATCCCGTGGATGGGGCTTCACTTGTTTGCGCTGCCCAGTTTCTGGCATGCTGCGTACCGGTGCCAGTCCACGGACTGGGGTTGGGGGATCCCTAATTTAGAGAGACCCTTGCGTCCTTGCCCACTGATCGTTATCCCATGACTGTGATATTAGAGTGGTATTTGCTAATATATTGTGGCTACATTTAGTTGTCTTCTCTTTTATTTGAAAGCAGTGGTTGACACTGATTTAAAAGCGATGGTTGATACTGGAGATAAAAAAACAAAAAGAGTGTGTGAGATACAGTGAGGTATGTAAACCGTCAGGGATGCTGCTGTATGTGACTAACCATTGCGTTGGGATCTTACACCCCTAATGAAGTTGTTGATCATCACTACATAAAGCTATGCTTCTTGTAGCTAATTATATGCACTTACGTTATTTCTTTTTTTTAATACGATGCTTTTTATTTTGGGTGATTTGCTATCTGAGCTCAATTTCTGTACTTCTGGAATCCGTCAGCAAGACTCCAGGCTTTGGGTCTTTTGTGTCAGCTAAACATCATTTACTTGGAGGAAAGCATTGTCTCTTGTTAAGTTGCTTAATGTTGTTAAACATGTTGGGTAATAGCAAACGTTCCTCCTTTTGTCTGATCCTCATTTTCCATTCTCTGAAATTCTATAAAAATGCAATTCCAGGTATGGTCATCTTCACTACAGAATCAGAATAAGGCTGGTCAAAGGCTTTGAAAAAAAAGATTCCAGTCCTAAAACAATCCTTCAGTCCCATTGTCTTTGTTGAACACTGTTGAAGATGGCTTTGAGGTTGTAGAATATTTATTGATGATTCTGCACTGCTGTAAAATCCAGTGGTCCTTAGGAAATTGCTATAGGATTTTTTAGATCTCCCTCCCCGTGGATGGAAGGCAAGGGTCAGCCTTGCGAGTTACATCCTGGATCTGGAGCATGTTCTTGGTACCCTAATTATTCCTCAGAATCCGTTTCCATTTGTTTTCAGACAAAAAGTTGGCCATTCCTGCAACTGCATTACTTTGTTCTTTGTCTTCTGATTGCAAGCAGCCATAACATAAACCAATCAAATGACACGTGACTTTCAAATGCTTTACTGTGTGATCAACATGCTTATGTTACCAATTCATCTATTTTTGTTCTTACAGTGTGTTATCAGAAATGAAAATTATGTGGAACATTTTTCAGTGAGGATTCCAACAACTGCCCATTATTTTCAACCAGGTCCCCTCTTTCCCCCACTCAACAACAATCTATTCAGATGATTTCCTTTTCAATACTTCTCTCTCCACAAAAATACCTTCTAATAAAAGTATTTACAACTGTACATTATTCAGTGTTGCAGGTGAAGTGTTACATCTTCTCCTCTTTAACTTTACAGAGCAGGGGTGTCAAACTTAAGGCCTGCGGACCAGATCTGGCCCATGGGGCCGACTAGAAACAGCGATGGATGGGCCCAGCCCGCAGTGCCTCTCCCAGCGTGAAGCCCTCCCAAGCTCCATTTTTGCTGACAAGTTTGCAGGAAGCCGTCACAACCAAAAATGGAGCTTGAGAGGCCATTTTCGCTGGCCAAGAGCTCAGACCACTACAGGCACCCCTGACACGAGTGATGTCAAACTGGCCATGCCCACCCTGGCCATATCACCCCAGCCCCTCAAGGTCAAACACAACCCTGATGCAGCCCTCAAATGAAATCGAGTTTGACACCCCTGTTATAGAGGATCTCCAACTGGAAGCACTGAACAGACATGGAGATCCTGGATGATCTAGCAACTGAATTTTCTATGATCAGTTTTCTGCATGCACACAGTTAGCCAACTCAAAGGGTTAATTATAGAGTATGCAACTTCTAGTGTGTCCATTCCCTTCCTCGGTGTCGTGACTCTGGGGTCTGAGCATCAATAGGTGAACCACAGTCAGGCCTTTACTTGATCAACCAACCTCAATCAAGTCCTTTAATTGATCGAATTTTATCTAGGTCAACAAGGATAAAAAAACCTAAAGAACATTTGTTTGGGAGTGCTTATAAAATGCTAAATAGCAAGAGTGATATGTTGTTGAACAGGCAGGAGTTTGTTCCAAGGCCATAGGAGATGCTCAGAATGGCTAGATGGAAAACCCTTAAACTCTTCATTCCTACCTCTTCCAATAGCACATTCATTTGGAATCAAAACACAAAGTTAAATCTCTTCACCTTTCATTATTTTTCAGTTTTCACTTTTCATATTATTTTCAGTGGGACCATTATAATGCTTAGCTGATGAGCCCAGAGAATGGTTTAGAGAGACACAATGCAGACAATAGTATTAAAGCTAAGCAAATTGCAGTTTGAATGCAATCTATAGAAAATGCAAAATGAACGATGTAATCTCAAAGTGGCACTAAAAATGGACTTTTCTTTTCCTTTGCAGGTGGTGCAGCAAGACAGAAAAAATAAAAAAGCATGCTGTTCAGTGGCGTCAGCTATTGAAAGAAGCCATAGTAATAGGGTGCAGTTAATTTTTGTCTGGAGGCACTTGATAGGAGTAATTAATACTCAAATATATGTTATATCCAGACTTGAAAGCACCCTCAGACTGTGCCTTATACAAAATTCTTATCCCCAAATAATTTTCTGCTACTTTGGGGCCATGGAGTCAACTCCCGATGGACAAAATTGTTCGGCTTAAGGTGAAGGAGATATGATCTAAGACAGAGCTGGAACAAGTTGAAGCTTAACACAGTCATCTTTTGAATTTAACACAGAAAATATTGACGGTTTTATGGCACCAATCTCACGGTTTAGATAATGTGTCGGTTTAGGAAATGCAAGGCCAGATTTCGCAAAGATCTGTGTTTGAGTTAACAACATCCTTCAATTTGATTGCGCTATACTTTACACCAGGTTGAAGCAAACAATTTTTGTGATACTGTCAGATACATACCACGTTTCTGTTTTTACACCAGACTTCTTACTCTAAGGGTTAGACAAAAGAGATTTGTCTTAAAGAAAATTAGTAATTATTCTGATACCACCCATGTAGTTGACTGCCACTTAGTGGCAAAGGTATGCAATTACTGTCCGTATGAACACATGAATTAGTCTACATGTTTATCCCATCCTCACTACGCGCACTGCGACACTTCTTTTCAAGAAAAGTTCCTCCCAAAGCAATGTTGTTACTAATGCAATCAATTTACACTTTTTTGTGATGGTGGTAGTAAATGTGTTTGGGGCTAGGGATATCTTTTTGTTGTTGCCTATGTATAACATTAATGGAAATATTTTAGCGTTAATATTGGGAATGTGATTCCCTTTTATCATTAAAAACTAAAGTAATTTTTCATAGTTTATAAATACTATCGAGAGAATTGCAGATTTGTAAATATCTATTCCCTTTTGTATATTCACTTATATGAGACTGAAGGTGTAGAAATTACTTTATAAACTGAATTTAGAGATTTTAATTTGGAAATAAGATATTGACTGAGAGGTATCCTGCTGAAATAAAACTAATGCTGTGTTATAGTGGGCTTTGCAAAGCTAACTTTGAATTACTCTCCAAATCTGTTGGGATGGTCTTCTCAAGGTCTCCACACAGTGGTGGGTTCTACTTACCTTTCCTACTAGTTTGGCTCACGACGGAAGTGCACATTTTGTGCTCACGGTGCGCGTCCACTGCATCTGGGTATTGCCTTGAAAATAACCATCCATGCATGCGCAGGAGGCTTTGCGCATGCGCAAAGGGTTATTTTCAAGGCAATTTCTACCGAGATGACCGATTTTCAGCTGGAGGACCAGTTCGGGGGCGTGTCCAGCCGGCCATCGCTGCTGGTTCGGCAAGCGGGGGGAAATTCCCGCCACCGGTTTTAGTGAACCGGTCTGAACTGGCAGGAACCCACCTCTGTCTCCACAGGAAAGTTTTTGCCTATGCAGGCTAGTATAATGGGGAATTATGAAGTCCAGAAGTCCAGAAAATGCCAGGTTTAAAAAAAGCAAGCATTGGTATTTGAAACAAGAAGTTAACTTTACCCATGTTTTAGTTTATCACAGAATTTGAACAGAACTCAAGAATGTAACCAAGCCAGGGGCCTTCACAGCAGTTTTTTCCAGCCTTGGCATCTTTAAACTATGTTGCTGGGGAATTCTGAGAGTTCATCCATACTTTTTAAAATTACTAAGATGGAGAAAAAGCGCTCCAGACATATTGCACTACAACACCTTTAATAGTAGCTTAGTAGTAGTCCAGTGGCTTAATGATGCTGGAGATGGTCTCAGCTCTGGCAATTCGAGCCCAGGCATTGCGCAGCAGGATGAGCTCCTGTCACTTGCCTGCCTCAGCTTTTGTCCACTTAAGAGTTCGAAAGCATATTCTACGCAAGTAGATAGGTAGGTACCACTTAGGTGGGGAAATGAGCTTGTGCTCTGTGCAGGAGTCAAATTCCTGATGGTTCTGAACCTTCCCATTGTGGCACCTATTTGTGTGGTAACAATGGGAAGAGAGAGGGGCCTTGGGTGATGCTTCAGGAAGAACCCCTCATCTTTCTTTCTGGTATGAAGCCAGTTTGCCCTCTTGTGGCGCACCTTGGGAAGCACACAAGCATGTCCTATAATAGGGCAAGCCAAACTACTATTCTGCAATAGATTATGGTCACCTGGCTACTGTAACAATGCCATACGCTAATAATAATAATAAACTGTAATAGTATAATATAGTAGGTCTCAACCTCTAGTCCACAGACCTCTGGGGGGGCTGCAATCTCATCACGGGTTCAGCAAAGGCTTGAAGAAACGTTATCATTTAAATCTTGAGTTAAATCTTGGTAATCCATGGCCATGGCCTGTGGCCACAAAAGGTATTTAAAGGGGTCCATAGTGAAGAAAAAGTTGAGAACCACTGCTATAGTACATCTAGAGGACATCAGGTTGAGAGAGGCTGCTGCAATTTTTGGAGATGATTATGGGAGCAATTTCTGAACACTGGATACTACTTTCCTCCAGTTATATAAAATTACATAATAGAGTATGTCCTATTTTCACTGTACTTAGAAGCAGTGAGTTCTAAGGTGTCACAAAGTGATAAATTAAGGAGACTGGGCTCCTAGAGTTGAGTCTTCTTACTTCTGCATGCTGTTGTAGTTATCAAATTTTGCATTTTTTAATGGAATTGTTTTCCCCGCCAACCCAAGAAAACAATAGTAGGTATTTGTCATCATTTTGTTACAATGAAATCTACAATAAGATTATGTAGAACCATCTGATGGTTCTACGACGTAACATCTCCAAGTTTGTGTTTATATTTATGTGTGTATTTGCTTAGGTCACATACACCTGGCACAATAAACTTGCTTTCATTTAACAAGTTTACGATATTGCTTTTTATTGTGTTATAAGTGCTGAAATGTGCAAATCAAATGTTCAGATTGTGTCCTTCAAGTTTGTAAACTTGCCTGAAAGCTTCTGTTTCTAAATATACCCCATTACCAGATTCATTGCATTAATCCAGGGACCAAAATTCTTTTAAAGTAATGTCCATTCCTGTCCCATATACGGTATATTTTATTAACATTCACCAAAATGATCTAAAATGTAGGATCTCACTCTTAAGATTTTAGCCTCCCATAAGAATACTTTGTGCAAGATTTCTTGATGCTGAAATATACCCAGTTGTGATGGTCGTGACAGATTTTAGCTATTTTAGTTTTTTAACATTTCTTTTTGTTGAATTATTATGTTCAAAGTATCGATTAATCAGGTACTGTTGTACCTTAACCATAATCTGGTTTGTGTGAGTTTTGCTTAGGGTAATTAGAATCATTTTCTTCTGCAAAACATGGTTTATAGCATACCATGTAAGCGAAGCCCCAGTATTTTCTACAAGAAATTGTAGTAAACGATGCTCTGCATTAACACAGTGTATAAAGCCATATTTGGCCTGTATCACTTATTATTATAAAATTACTAATTCAGCTTCCCAGCAGCAGGATTACTCAATCCAATGAGTATGAATGTGCAACATGAAATGAGTCCAAGTATAAGTTGGTTCTAAGGGCTTTACAACTGTCTTTTCTACAAAGCTAAACTCCCCTTCAAATAGCACCTGAATCCTATTGACTTCATGGGCATGTCCAGATAGTTTTCTTTGCAGTAATATATGCATGTTTTACCATTGCTGCATCCTTACTGGAAACCAAACAAAGATCTTATTACAGCCAAAGTACCATATTTTTCAGAGTATAAGACACACCTTTTTTTCCCCTAATAGAGGGTGGAAATGTTGGTGCGTCTTATACACCGAATACAGCAGTTTTGGTCTCCTAAAGCCCCACCCCTGGATCCCGTTTTTGCAAAAACTAGGCCTGTTTTTCACAAAAACAGGGTGCTCAGAGTGTTTGGGAGGCTTCCATAGTGTTTGTAGGCTGGGGGAAGGCAAAAACTCCCCCGGTTTTGTGAAAAATTGGTTATTTTTCCCCACAGAAACACTCTGCAGTCTTCCCAAACCCCCTGTGCACCCCATTTCTTGCAAAAATGGGTGAAAAACAAGCCCATTTCTGCAAAAAAACAAGGTGCATAGGGGGTTTGGGAGGCCTGCTCCTGGGGCCGGGGAGGACAATTTTTTTTCTTACTTACCTCTTTGAAATCTTGGTGTGTCTTTTAGTCTGAAAAATATGGTACTTCTCTCCTCTATCTCTGTCAAAACACACACAGATGTGACATCTCGGCTGACTCTGTCAAAGCATGAACACAAAGGGGAAGAAATAAAGAACGTGCCTTATTGTGAAAAAAACCTTGTGTGTTTTTATTCCAACTACCAAAATTCCTAAAAGCATTGGCTTGGAATAACCATCACTCCAAAAGGTAAGCACAAGGTACAGAGGTGTCTTCAATATTCTCATCAATGATTTAAATGGAGAGATAGAAGGCAAACTCATCAAATTTGCAGACAACACCAAGCTATCAGGAAGATAGGCTTAAGATACAGAAGGATCTCGACAGACTTGGACACTGGGCCCTATCTAACAAAATGAAATTTCAATAGTGAAAAAGTAAGGTTCTACAGGTACCTGACATAATCACTCTAAACTGAATGAGATCTAGGAGTCTTAGTGGACAAGCACTTAAATATGAGCCAGTAGACTGAAGCCACCAAAAAAAGCCAATGCAGTCCTCGGCTGAATTAATAGAGGGATAGAATCAAGATCACATAAGTGTTAATTCTACTTTATAATGTCTTAGTAAGACTGCACTTGGAATATTGCATCCAGTTTTGGTTGCCATGATTTAAAAAAAAAGATGTTGAGAGTTGAAAAAGTGCAGAGAAGAGTAACAAAAATAATTAGGGGATTGGATTAGGGGATATAGGAAGAACAGTTGAAGGAATTAGGTTTAATGAAAAGAAGGATAAGGAGTGACATGATAGCAGTATTCCAATATTTAAGGAGCTGTCACAAAGAAGAGGAGGTCAAGCTATTCTCCAAAGCATCTGAAAGCAGAACAAGAAGCAATGGATGGAAACTAAACAAGGAGAGAACCAACTTAAAACTAAGAAGAAATTTCCTGACAGTTAGAACAATTGATCAGTGGAACAGCTTGCCTCGAGAAGTTGTGGGTGCTTCATCACTGGAGGTTTTTAAGAAATACTTGTCTGAAATGGTATAGGGTCTCCTGCTTGAGCAGGGGTTTGGACTAGAAGACCTCCAAGGTCCCTTCCAACTCTGTTATTCTGTTATACTGGTAGATCATTTGGAGTTCCAGCACATCTGAAGGTCTCCACTTTAGAAAGGCTGTTTTATCATCTATCACCTTGATTTAATTGTAGACTTGTGTGTAGAATCCAGCTTGAAGCCTTTTGTATTATGGAAGGTGAAATTCCAAAAATGTATATGATGCCTTCAATTGGCAATGCATATACATAAGCTCTAGTACAATAAAGAAGAAACCTGCTTCGGTGCTGTTCTCATCATGCAAAGTTTTTCTGGGGCTCTTTAACCTGCAATGGAAATTTATGGAATCATAGAATGATGGCATCAGAAGGAATCACAAGGACCGTCTAGCACAGGGGTGTCAAAATCAAGGCCCGCAGACCGTATTTGGACCATGAGGTACTTAGATCTGGCCTGCAAGGCTGCCCTGGAAACAGCAAAGGATCAGCCCGCAGTGCCTCTATCAGCAAAAACAGAGCTTGGGAGGGGCATTTGTGGCCTCTTCAAGCTCTGTTTTTGCTGGCAGAGGGCTACAGGAGGCTGTTGCAGCTGAAAACGGAGGCTTGATGAGTGACATTGAGCTAGCCACACCCAGCCTGGCCATGCACACACCCAGTCTCCCGAGGTGAAACACAACTCTGATGCAGCCCTCAATGAAATCGAGTTTGACACCCCTGATCTAGCATAATCCTCTGAATTGTGGAGGGAAATCGCACAAGAAGTGGCCACCCCATCTGTTAAAATGCTCTAAAGATCCCCTGCAATGCCAGATGCATGAACATACTGGCATATGACCATACTCGTTGAAGATGGTTGTTGTAATTCAATGCACATGGAAAACTCTGAATTGTAAAAATCTGGAATGTGGCATTAAACAACAATGCCTGTGATAGAGCACTGACATAAAAGAAGATTCTCCCAAATGTCTCAATAGACATGTGGTCTATTGTCTCGATAGAATAGGTGCTATTAGAAATGCCACCTTTTTGTCCTGCCTGTCATGTCTTTTCTGCATGAATGGATGAATGGCAATGATCAGAATAACCTACTGTAGCAGATAGATCGACAAAAGTAGCTATGAGACCATGGCATCTAGCTAACCATGGCCCCCAAGAGAGTAATAATAAAAATAGTGAGATTTTTTGCAGTTCTTCTCTTTATGTGTTTGTTTGTTTGTTTGTTTGTTTATTCCGTCAAGCATGTATTATATAACAGATATAAGTATAAACATGATTATGAATACATGACATTGATACAAAAAAAAGGGATATTAGGACAGGGACGGTAGGCACGCTAATGCACTTATGCACGCCCCTCACAGACCTCTTAGGAATGGGGCGAGGTTGACAGTAGACAGTCTAAGGTTAAAGATTTGGGGTCGAAACCACAGAGTCAGGTAGTGCATTCCAGGCATTGACCACTCTATTGCTGAAGTCGTATTTTCTGCAATTGAGTTTGGAGCGGTTTATCATAAATTTGTATCTATTGTGTGCGTGTGTGTTGTTGTGGTTGAAGCTGAAGTAGACATTGACAGGTAGGAGTTTGTAGCAGATAATTTTATGTACTACGCTTAGACTGGATCAAAGACAGCATAGTCTAAGCCTACTTAGACCTGGTGGCATAAGGTATTCTTCCAAACCTTTAATTCTGGGGTAGAGCCTATTTGTTTGTGTGTGAAATGCACATTTGGACTCTGAGACCAGGATCCACCCTCCAAAAAGTTGGTGAAGCTAGCCAATAATTAAATATGATTTTGTTTATATTTAATTGCTTAAATTGTCTCATTACTTCTTCTGCCACATTAAAAATCAATCACTTTCAAAGGTGCTCTGGAGGACACACCCCAGGTTTGTAGAAGCAATTCTGCAACAAGGCTTACAAAACAAATACAAAATTATGGTGGCGATCTAGTTCATGTTTCCCTGTGACCTATTTCTAAAGGTGTGTCAGATCAGGTTTTGTGGATGAGTGTCGAAACCAATACAAGAAAAACAAGTAGGAAAGCCAAAGCAACCCAAATGCAGAAGAGAGCATATGTTTCTAAATATCTGAAGAAAATAGAATATGATTCAGACCTAGGGATTTTGTTTTAATCACTGTATTATGTCCTAAAACACATTAAGGGGCGTGCATAAGCGCACCAGCATGCCTACCGTCCCTGCCCTAATGTTCCCTTTTATTTGCATTCATATCATGTATTCAAATCATGTTTATACTTATATATATTATCTAATATGTGCTTGACAAAATAAATAAAATAAAATAAATCATAGAATATAGAATGATAGGGTTAGAAGCAGGGGTGGGTTCTAATTTACCTTGCCAGCAGTTCGCTGCCTCCTGCGCCACGTGGGCACGCCTCATGTGCACGCATGCGCAGTAGAAAATAGCCCCGATTTTTTAAAAATAAGGCTGAAAACAAGATGGCGACACATGCGCAGTGCTGGAAATTCAGCTTCTGCGCATGCACAGAAAAAAAAAATCCGATTTTTTTTAAATGTTCCAAAAAGAAAAGGCTGAAAACAAGATGGTGATGCATGCGCAGTGCCAGAAACCCGGCTTCTGCGCATGTACAGAAGAAAAAAAATAAAAAAAATTTTTTTTCAAAAAAACAAATCCAAAAAAAAGATGGCGGCACCCACAGAGCAACAAAACCGGCTCCGTGACATCACCAGCAGCCTACTACCTACTCGGTAGAACCGGTCTGAACTGGTAGGAACCCACCTCTGG
>JANHFT010004190.1:265292-283194 GCA_032467955.1 Pseudoxenodon macrops | reverse complement strand
GCCTCATTAGGTCTGAAAAAAAAAGCTTTGAAAAATCTACATTCGGAGTATAAGAACCACCCAAATTATCAGCCTCTTTTAGGGGGGAAAAGTGCTTCTTATACTCCAAATAATACGGTATTTCCTTTTTGAAAATGAAAACATTCTACATATGGGAGATAAATTTAGATCATCTTCAGGTCTTCTATTTTTCGTGATGGGGGACATAATGGAGAGGGAACCAGGGGCCAGAATCTCAGCCTAACCTGATGCAATTTTACTGAGGCAAACATAATTTTAGGCTGAATTAATGAAGAAGAGTTCCAAATCGTATGTGTGTGTGTGTGTGTGTGTGTGTCTGTGTGTGTCTGTGTCTGTGTTGTTGTTGTTGTTTTCTACCTTCCTGCACTGGACAGATCCCACCTCAAAGATTTAAGATGAACTGAGATGCATTTGGAGAAAGATAATAAATAAGAACAGGGACAAAAATGTAAATCTTATTAAGAGAGATTGGGGGGGAAAAAGAATACGGGAATATAATATACCGGTATATCAGTAGAGAGATGACTTTCAGTGCCTGAAAAGACGACAAAGGAAAGGAGATTGAGGTCTGTCCTCTATTATTCCAGAGTGCAGGATACAAAATAATGGACTTAAATTACAGCAACGTGGATTCCAGTTAAATTGTAGAAAAGACATCCCAACCACAAGAACAATTCAGCTAGAGAGGTGATGGACTTCTTTTCATCATTGGTGTTCAAGACAGCTATCTTGCAAAGATGCTTTAATTTGGATTCCTGGGGAGTTGAATGTGATGACCTAAATATCTCCTTCCAATTCTTTGATTCTATGATCCCTCTATCCATACCCTAGAAATGTTATAGCTGACAAAACTGCTCTGTGGATTTTTTTTAGTAGTTCTTAAAAATATCTTCCAGAGAACACCTTACTTCCTTGAACAATCTGAAGGTGTTCTATGAACTGGTCTCAAGATTTAAGAACTGTGGGTGATGAAGAAGAAATGCTGCAGTTTCCAGCACACTCTAAACACTACTGTACTTGAATTTATTACCTCTTGATGATGGGTGGATTTGAGATCCGAGCTCATAAAAAAAAGCTCAAATTTTGTAGGACAGAACTTGGAGGTTGTTGTTGGACAATGTACGAAGGCTGGAGAATATACTATTTTAGGTAAAGGTAAAGGTTTCCCTGACAGTCATTTTTGACTCTAGATGACAGTGGTCATCTTCATTTCTTGGCCGTGGTCATGTGGCCAGAATGACTGTAGCCCAAAGGCACACAGAATACTGTTATCTTCCCACTGAAGTGGTACCTATTAATCTACTTGCATTTGCATGCTTTCGAACTGCTAGGTGGGCAGGAGCTGGAGCAAATAACGGGAGCTCACCATGTTGTGCAAAGCTCGGATCTCGAATCCAGGCTGTCGGCTCAATGTCTTTGAACCGAATTTAATGAGTGCTGGATAATATACTATTTTAATTGAGCGCAATTCAAGGCTGCTGCCTCACTCATTGGCTGGGGATGAGATACAGATGATGGCAGGGGAGTCTCACAGGAAATTGATGTTGTCGTTATGTAACTGAGCAATGGTTAAATGGAAGCACTAGAATGCTGACTTTGCTAAGTTTGCAGGACTTGACCTATCACCATAGCTGACTCCGGAATTATGGTCAAACATTGTGGCGGTCTTTAAGCAGGTTACCATGTGACCACATTTGATTTTTGCAACCTTTTTTGCAATGGTCATTAAGTGAATGCCGCAGTTAAACAAATGCTGCAGTTATTAAATGAACCCATTATATTCAATGAGCGGTTGTTGTTTTTTGCCAGAAACTAGAAGTAAACTCCCGTTTCCTTAAAAAAAAAATTGCAGTCATGTAACTGAGGGATGCTGCAAATGGCTGTAGATGTGGGTTGCTTGCCAAGCACCCAAAATGTGATTGTGTAACTGGTGGTAGTGGGGAGGCAGCTGTTGTGTCTTAAGTGGCTCTGGGGGGGGTCGTTAGAAGTTTGATTGTTCACTAAGTGACTGGTTGTAAGTCAAGGACTACCTGTCATCTCTGTTCTACATCTTCTAATTCTCTTCAGAAAAACTTATTCCTGGTTTGTCTCTTAAGTCCTTTTCTGATTCATCTTTTCTGAATAATGAAAAACTGATTGTGTATATCACTTGGAGTTGCTAGACTGTGTCTTCTGGGTGATTTATCTAGGAATGTAAACTTTAAGAATCACTTATTAGTTGGACAGGGCAGATTGATGTTAGTATTATTTTGTATTGCTTAGTATCGCTTTACAAAGACCACTCTTGGAATATTGCATCCAGTTTTGGTCACCACATTATAAAAAAGATGTCGAGACTCTAGAAAGAGTGAAGAGAAGAGCAACAAAGATGATTAGGGGACTGGAGGCTAAAGCATACGAAGAACGGTTGCAGGAACTGGGTATGTTTAGTCTTATGAAAAGAAGGACTAGGGGAGACATGATAGCAGTGTTACAATATCTCAGGGGTTGCCACAAAGAAGAGGGAGTCAAACTATTCTCCAAAGCCCCTGAGGGCAGGACAAGAAGCAATGGATGAAACCCACCAAGGAGAGAAGCAACTTAGAACTAAGGAGAAATTTCCTGACAGTTGGAACAATTAACCAGTGGAACAACTTGCCTCCAGATGTTGTTAATGCTCCAACACTGGAAGTTTTTAAGAAGATGTTAGATAACCATTTATCGGAAGTGGTGTAGGGTTTCCTGCCTAAGCAGGGGGTTGGACTAGAAGACCTCCAAGGTCCCTTCCAACTCTGTTATTCTATTCTAAATGGAAACTCAATACATTTTTTCAGTTCCAGAGGATTACTTAGCTATCTGTAGAAAACATAAACATTAATTTTAAAAATGTCACAAAATAAAACCAATTATATAGCTCATGACAATAAGCACAGAATAGAAAGAGATGGAGCAAGGTCAACTGTTATATCAGGCAATGTGAGAAATTCCTCTTATGGAACACACACACACACTCAAACACACACACGCACATACACACACATTGGTGCAATGAACAACTGTCTCTCATTGCCAACATTTACATCAATTATTGTAGTTGGCCTCTGTATATGGCACTGAAAAAACTTATCTTTCAGCATTAGATGTAAAATATGATTAATGCTAGATGCCAGAGGCTTTCCTTCTGCCTTCACTATCTACTCAGTGCATTCTTATATTTCTTTCTATAATTGTATTAAATGCTCTTAAAAGGAAGATAAAAGAAAATACAAACTAATATAAGGTTAGGAAAAGAAAGAGATCAAAGAGAAAACTAAAAGTGCAAGAAAGGAAAAAGATGTAAAAGAAAAATAGAAAAGAAAAAAGATACAAGGTAGCTTTTGATTTTCTTTGCAACAGTTATAAGTACAATTATAAATTTACTACTTGCTGTATGGTTACAACATAACTTTCTTCATTCTATAATTTACCCCGTCTAATCATCCAAACCATAAATCATAAACTCGTTTTTTCTGTTTTACCCAAAGTCCACAAGGGGTTTACTGAGTACATTCTTCTAGAAGTTATCTTTCAGAGATGAAGTGTGCAGTTAGCCACAGTACACCGTAGCAAAAGAAATTTAAGAGAGTAGGGTCCATTATCATTGGGGTTTTCAAATTTGGGAAGCCCAGTCTTACAGATTAGCAATGGGAACAGAAGGCTGGATTCTGACACTGGAGTCACCTCCAATGTTGGAAGTTTGTCTCTAATTCTAAACAGATTAAACAACTTGGAAACTGTTCCAGGAACCATAGCATCTTCTAACCAGTTTTGGGAGACTGCAGGCAAACATCTACAACTGGAACATGATTATTCCCCAAATGACTACCATTGTGAATGCAGTCAGTCAGCAAGCACAGACAAACCAGAATGCAAATTGATGAGGAGATTCACATACACAGTATTTTATCTTTAAAGCAGGGGTGAAATTCAGCAGGTTCTGGAGAACCAGTGGTGGAAAGTTTGAGTAGTTTGGAAAACTGAAAAATGCCACCTCTGGCTGGCCCCAGAGTGGGGTGGAAATGGGGATTTTGCAATATCCTTCCCCAAGGAGTAGGGTGGGAATGGGGATTTTGCAGTACCCTTCCCTGCCACACCCACCAACCCAGGCCACCAAGCAACACCACGCCCACCAAGCCATGCCCACAGAACCAGTAGTTTAAAATTTTGAATTTCACCACTGCTTTAATTTTTTTTTTCTCCTATCCATAAGTGCACATTTCCAAACCAAACATTGGATTGGAGTGCATCATGGGATTTGCCAGCAGGAATGTGTACCTTCAAGCATTGGGTTACCTATCCTTTGGGCAATGAGATTGCAAGCAAAGAGTATCTGAAGCAATCTCCTCTTCATTATTTTGTTTACCTCCCAACAACCTGGTACATAGCTCAATATTATTGTTCCAATCTAAACTGAGAGTTTGAATGCTATTATCGTCCTTCTTGTTTCTGTGGCATTTTGAAGTTTGCCTCCTGCACCAAAATCCCTGTGGTGGGTCATGTCCCAGCATCACATGATATGTAAGCCAAGTTGAATTTTTGGAAAGAGTAATAGCTGGCAGACTTCTCCCAGGAGATTGGATGTGATTCAGCCTGTAGGCAGACAGGCAAGCAAAAACATCCTTGGAATGCCCCTCCCCAAACTTCAGAATTAAAATATTTCCTCTCTGTCATTGCTGCAGTGTTTGTTGTTGCTGTTTTTTTAAAAATCTTACTGGATCATCTGTGGTGCTAATAGAGCGCTGGCTAAGATTTCTTAAGCCTTCTCCTCTTCTCTTTTAAATCCCTTTACATTCCCTGTAAACCAGGGAGATTTGTGCCAAGTGATTTTTTTTATTGGGAATGAGATTTTTTGCAGTTTAAGGATATACATTATGTTATTTTGAGTGTCATTGTATAGCCAATGGCCTTTTTTGCAGATTAGCTTTCCTATTCACATATCTCTGTTCACAAAGGCATGATGCATAATGATAATAATCAATTATGTATAATCTAGTATTTTATTTTTACGGTACATGCTTGTCAGCAAGGTAGAAATACATTTCCCCAAAGACCAGCAAAAAATTTCCTCTATCTTTTTCCAGCTCTTCCTCAACTTCTACTTTGGAAAAGCTCTTTGTACTATTTGAGATCTAATAACGTTTTTCCCCACTCAGACTTTAATGCAGCCCTTTGTTAGACTATCTTCTGCATGTAGGTTTCAATTCAGATGTAATAGATGCAAGAAATTCAGGCAAATTTGATTTTGTTGTCATCATCATCTCAACTTTAGCTAATAAACAGCAATACTTGGAAAGGGAAAAGAAAGAAAAAGGATTCTTTTTCCTGGAGACTTCCAAAAGCAGTTGTTTGAGCAATGTCTACAAACAATATTACATTTCTTTCGTTCTGATACGGTAGTATTCAAAATTATTATTTATTACCTGTTGACAATGTGAAGTCACAACTGCCAGTTCTTTAGCTAGTGTTGGCCTTCATATGCATTAAGTTCTTCCAAATAGTTTTCTTTAATTCTTTCTCAGCCCTAAGAAGGGGGCACCAGCAAACCATTTCTAAAACAATTTTGCCAAGTATGGACTTCTCCAGACAATTGCCAGGATTCAACAGTGACTTGAAGGCACAAAAATGCTGCATGTGCTGATACCAATATTTGAAAAGCCACTGTTAGCTACTTCTGGTGAATCAAATCTTGCTGTTAAAACTAAAGGTTGTTTTCATCAGATGGCAATATTTATTACACATGCCAGAAGAAACACTGATAGACAATAGAGCTCAACCCACTCCCACAGTGACAGTTATATTTAACATCTTCAGGGTGCCATATTCTAGTTCCTGGTGTCTGTCCTGTGGCATCCTAATTAGTTTTTGCATTCAGTGTCCTAACTCTGAAATTATAAATGTGACACATGCATAATAAATAAATTAGATAGTTTGTTATTCTGGTTACTGTCAGGCCTATACAACCATATTTCTGTTGTATCTTTGGCCTGCCACACTTTTTATTATTTTACTATGCATTTTCTATTGTGGGAAAATGGGAGGGGGGATAGTACGGATATGTAGCCATAACAAAATTCTTTCTAGAAAGTCAAGGTCATCCTTTGTCTTTGCACCTGACCGGAACTGGATGGGCAAAACTGTCATCTTGCCAGTGAATGATTGGACCATGTGACAGACCTGTGGGTGTGGGGGCAAGTTCTTGAACTTTCAACTGGGTGGTGAAAACCTGGGAATCTTCAGATTCAGGTTTTCACAAATGTGCCACCATGTCTCTCTTAATAAATTGGAACTTCGAAGGAATGCTTTGCCTTGCAGTCTGATTTAGTTCTGGATGGTATTTGGAATGCTGACATTTGCCCTGTCATTGTGCTGCTCTATTTGCCATGAGGGGAGAATAATAAATATCAATGGGATCCTAAACTATAAATCAATACAACAAAACCAAGAAACTTTCAGTATCACAACTAAATTAAACTTCTGAACTGTCAGGCCCCCAGCCTTTCCATTTCCCAATGCTTCTAAATTCACTTTCAAACAGCAAATTGATCTACATGTTAACTACTTTTGGCTCCTTTCAGGCAACAAGGCACTATTTGAGAATCTGCAGGGAACTGCCAGCCAATCAGCATTTGCATGCCAGCCAAGAACTGAAAGCTTGGTTCTGTTCACCCAAACACCCTTTCCCAATTAAAAAAGAAAGAAAAGATATTTGATTTTTAAGTTCCTAAATAATATTAAGTGTCCTAATATCCTAATATCGGTGCAGCAACTACGGTATATACACCAGCATCCCAGGAGCTAAGAGAGTGAGCCAAGAATGCCTTCAAGTACAAGATGGTGATATATTGGTTTTGAAATGGCATTCCTAGCCTTAAAATGACTTTTCCCTATTCAGGGGTCCAACACTATTCACACTGAAAAGATTAAAATCCCAAGACTCTGTTAATAATATTATATCATCAAAAGGTGTGTGTGTCAGCATTTCATTTGCAAAATCTCTAATTTTTTCTTGCACCCCCACCTTATTCGTGATTTTGTTTTCTAGCTAGTATGGGTAGAATATTAAAATCAAACTATTAGAAGGGAATTAGCCTGAGTCAGGATGCAATTATAAACTCCTCTCAAAATATCTATCCAACTTCTATTGAAACTCTTCCAGTGAAGGAATGAATGTTGGTCCCTTCCCTCCACAGAGACAGAGAGAGAGAAAGAGAAAGAGAGAAAATGTGTTCCACTCCCTTACAGTTTTTATTGTTCCAATGTTGAGCCAAATTTTTCATCTGGAATTTCCACTGATCGGATTAAATTCTGCCCTTTTGAACATTAGGGGGGGGAGTTTCTTTATTTCTAAATGAAGACCTTTTAGATGTTCTAAAGCCACCATCTTCCACACATGGTGTTTGCTGACCTCTTTGTTTTTCTTTTGAGGACTACAGATCTAAAATACTTTTCCCCACCCTCCAAAGAATTAGTGCAGTCCGTTCCATCTGCTTTTCATTTCAAATAGCATTCTTCTAACCTACACGAATCCAAACAGCCAAGAGACACTTCAAATGCTAACAAAACGTATTATCACATGAGCGTTTGGACTTTGCAGTCCTCCAAGAGAGCTTATACAGTTTATGCCCGTTTCTAAGATGGCACACATCCGCGTTGCTTTGCCTGCAAGTTTAACGACACAACACTTCGGAAAATATAAACAATGACCTGTTCTCATTCTCTCCCTCTCTCTCTCTCTCTTTGTTGTTCCCCCGCTTTCCCATCCTCCCCGTGTTGAAGATGGGGATCATCCGAATAAACTCTTGTAACCCCACTGCTCCGAAGACCCCACCTGATAGGTAGAAACAGAAATTGGCCACCCAGCCGGCCACTTTAACCAGCGAGTGCCAGCCAATGAAATGAAGGCACCAGCTGGGAATCTTCCATCAGTTTAGCTGGTCCCTGCAAGGAAGGAGGAGTTGCATCCGCCGCACCACTCCCTTTCTCTGCAATGACCTAAAGCAGCAGCCCTGCAAGGCTATGAACAAGCAAGTAAGCAATGCAGAGCCGACCTGAACCACTTGGGGCTCGTCCAAGGGGAGCGTCTTTCCCCCACCCACCCCTGCCGACTGGGGACTGTCTCAGGAGTTGATCCCGACCAAGCTGCACTTTTCGTGCATTCCCGAAAAAATACACACACTCAACGCGTCTGTCTTCTGCACTGGGACTGATTCTTCAAGGCAGCCTTTCTCACAGGAATCAGAGAAGCTGCCTCTTCTCTTCTCTCTTTTCTTTCTCTCTGTTATTGCTGTGCCAACCTAATCCACCAAGATGTGTGACTGCTTTCATCTCGTACTTCCTAACTGGCAAGGATCTCCAGCCAGTGGTGGGCTTACTTTTTTCCCCCTCTTCTAATTACTTTCTTCTGTGCTGCTGCTGCTGCTATATTGCCTGTGCTGTGTTAAACTGTGTTTGTTAGCTGCAAAGTCGGCTTTTGTGAAACCATCCCTGCAGCTTTTAGGGTGTGGCTAATCCCAGATACTGCATGAATCAGATAAGGAATCCAGAGGATCCTGTAATGTTCCGTGGGGCGGGCTAAACTTTCCCTTCACTTTTCCTCCTTACATTGTGAATCCATGTTTCGGAGCTCTGGCACTATGTATTAACTAAGTTAATAGCAATATTTCTGTGCATCAGAATATCTGCTTTTTCCTCAGACTGCATGCTTTCAATTTCACTAGCTTAATATACGTAGCAATATATAGCAATAAGTCTGTTGGTGCACCATGCATGGCATGATTTAAAAATAAAGTAAAATGTCTTTTTTTAACTGCAATTGGAAAATGTGGTATATGATTTATATGTGCAGCCTACAGTGTTTATAGTAAGTGGTGTCAAAAGTCTTAAGCAACAGCAGATAAAGTTAGCATTCTGTGGTATATGTGAGAGTACTAGTAAAAGCATTACGTTGGACAGCAGTAACGGTACACTTCCATAAATTGTAGAAGTTTTGAAAATAATGTCACTTTGTTCCCAGAATCCTCTTGGGAAAAGAGGTAAACAAGAGGGTTTAATATTTAAGAGATGAGCTTTCTGGATTTCAACTCTATGCAAAAGTTCTGCACCTTAATATTAAACAAGTTAGAAAAGGCTGGTGGGGGGAAGGGAGGGTGTCAGTGATTGGAAAATCATATTTTGTGCATCCCCAAGTTTCTCTTAATTTCTTTATGTGTTTTTGTAAAAGCCGAAATGGCTTGAATAATGGAAGTAGATTAATTGGTAGAGCTGAAAAAAGTATAAACAACATCCACAGCATCTGCCCAATTATATTATATCATTATATATTGAATCCATTCTATAATAAATAGCTACATGTATCACATGTATCATTTTACTACATTACCAGTAAAACATCCCACCTCAACTTGGTGCAGATGCTGACTACAGATGATGGAGGCTGTATAATGCTCTCCCTCTGGTGGGTTCTAATCAGAAGATGCTGCAATAGAAATGTATCTTTAAGTTTGCCAAATTTATGAGCAATATTGCTACGAGAGTTGTCCCCTATTATAAAGTGAAGGACATGATCATCACAATCCAAAATGTACTGCCAGGTGTGTGGGAAAAGATAATAAATGCAAGAGTCCCTAACTAACTTACTCCAAAGGCAACTTTTTTTTAAAAAAGAGAGAGAAATGTAGTGGTTTAACAAGTTGGTAGTCTGCTATATGTTTGATATATATTGGAAATGTAAGAGAGAGACACAGAGAAAGTGAGAGAGATTCAATATTAAGCTGAACATCTGATCGTTTAGAATGATTTCTTTCAAGACCAAAGTTTACATAAAACATTTTCTATCATGTGTTCCCTTTCAGGTACTGATTTTTAAGTGATTTTAAGAATAATACATGCTAAAAGGCCATTGTTTAAAATCTTAAAAGGGAGCCTATTGAATGCATGATTTTGAATGTCTGGTTGTTGGCTTTTTTAAAAAAAAAGTATTTTATAATCCTGTTTCTAATGCCCTGGAATTTATAAGACTAACTTTTATCAGTTCTTGTTTCTCAAAGAACTGCTACAAAGAAATAACTGTTTGAGCTGTCCTGTTGATTGTTACTACTTTATGGGCCCTTTATGGAAAGAATGGTGTTTTTCCACTGGGAGGAACAAAATATTAGCTGAACTCTCTCCAAGTCCCAAGATAATATTTTGATTAATTATCATGATCTTAATATCCAGGTTTTACAACAAGGATAATGACCAAATGGCAGCCTTAACTTGGAGGGGGGAAATATCTGGCTCCAAAAGACCCCCCCTTCCCCCCACAAAATAATCCAGCTAAGATAAATAATACTTTCCTCAATTTCGCAGTAATGCAATAGCTGTGATGAGAGTCTCAGTGCAGAACAAAAATCATGACTGCATCTCTTGTTTTATGGTTGAATTTTATGGTTAATACATCAATATATTCTCCAAGTCAGATCCAACGTTCGGATCTGACTTGGAGAACATATTGATGTATTAACCCCTGCCCATCTCCAGTTAATAACATGAACCCAACAGGGAGTTTATGCTCCTTATTTATGAAGCTCTGGTTGTCAATTAACCACAAGATTATTCTAGGGAATCATTGTTTTTGAACTTGAAATGATTAAGATTGCAGCCACAAAACTCAATTAAACATCTATAGTGAAAACCAAATATATCCCAAGAATATAAGGTTTGGCATCTCTGCTTTGGTATTTATTTTCTTGGTTTACATAAGATACCTTTTTATCTGAGAATGCACTATGCCTGGTCTTTAAAATGGATGAGATGATAAATAAATAATTCTGTTCAGCATTGTATCTCAATGTTTCTGTCCCACAAAGTATTGCAACAGAACTTTGAATGAATCAAAAACGTAACGTCGTTGACTTCATATAATTGCTGCAATATCTCATTCACACCTACCTGAGTAAACATCGCACTGTGCTCTATAATTGCATTCATACATGGTCCAGACAGCCAGATATAAAAAGGTCATCAAACTAATATCCAAGCCCTTGCGTTTTAATTGCAGTACTGATCAAGCTGTTCGAACATCAGGGGCAGAATTTCCATCTCACCTCAAATGTATCATGGTTTAAGGTGGAGTCGGCTTGTGCTGGGAACCATCAAGGAATGACAGGCATGTTTGAATCAGCCAACCACTTTTGGAAAATCCATAGTTTGAGAGGAGAGAAAAAGCATATGGTTTTATTCTCAAATCTTTATTGCGAAAGTTTTTCCAGTAACAGCAACAACTAGCTTAACTGTAAAATACAACTGTATTTTAGAAGAAATTTAAGATTTTCTTTGCTTCCTGATTGCTCAATATATTGTTCTGCAAGGGAATTTGACTTTATTAACCTTCTTTTGAGATATTCTTCTACCTCCACAGTTTTGACTTTCAGAGGCTTGAAAAATTACTCTTTATCTGTATCACTGTTTGATACAATTGTGCTTCTTTGTGCTGCAGTAGATATGTTGCATAGCAAATAGTCTGATTATCTCAATATTACAGAGATTTGTAACAACAAGTTGTTGTTTCTCACTTGCACTGTAAAAACATTTTTTTTTGTTTTTATATAACTGAGTAAAATAACAAGAATCAGTTTCGTTGATGAACATTTAGGATGCAGGAAACCGACGCGTATGACTTTGCAGTGACTCTAAAACTGCTCAAGAGAAAATTTGTTTTCCTTTCTGAGCGTATTTCATATGCCACCTTTAACTATTCAGGGTATTACCCTTTTACCTAAAAATGGATATTGCCAAAATCTCACCATCTTTTAAAAAGAATTTAAGGAATTGTGTGAGAGCAGCTTAAGAAACAAAATCGTATCATTGTGGGCATCGCCCTCACTCAAGGGAAAGCTCAGGGACGCTTGTAAGGACCGCTTAAAAAGCCAATGCTTAGAAGCAAAAGCTGACAAAGCAGTAAATCACGTACACTTTACGAAATCGTAACATTGATATAGTGATGATGTTACCTAGTTTGGGTAATGAAACATCTGTAAGAAAACAACCGAGCTTGGGGAGCACCAAGGATCCCTCATTTCAACCCAGAGCTACAAATATTCTTCTCCATCAGAAATAATTATAGAAATGAGAATGAAGAAGAAAACGGAGAAAAATTTTTAAGAAAAAAAAATACAAAAGAAATATACAGTAATTCTCATCAATCCACTAAATTCTGAAGGCAGGATATTCCAAAGAGCTGGCATCACTACTGAAAACACCCACAATAGAATTTATCTGGGTGATCATCAAAATCATTTACATGTATAGCGGGGGGAGATTCCTAGCTAGCCTGTTTTCCGTATTGTTTAGAGCAGAGGTGGGTTCCTACTGGTTCTAACTGGTTCTTTAGAACTGTTAGTAACTCGGTGATGACATCAAGGAACCAGTTCCATTGGTGTCTCTGTGGATGCTGCCATCTTGGATTTTGCTTCTGCGCATGCTCAGAAGCTATTTTTTGATTGTTGCATGCGTGCACGCAAGGCGCAAACCTGAGCAAACTGGCAGCAAAATGATCCACAACCCACCCCTGGTTTAGAGGTTTATATGCCATTAACAAAGCCTTCAACTGGTAAATGGAGGTGCATGCAAATTGTTTCAACTAACGCTATTGTGTCTGGGCTGCAAATATCTGGATGACCACAAGATAGCAGCACAGCATATGACTGTTCTGCATATTACATTACAGCACATGAATAAGAATTGTTAGCAGTGCTGGGGATATGGTGAAGATGCAGAGAAATTCAGCAGGGGGGGAATAATACATTGGAGGGGGGGATATATGGTATTCCAGAAAGGAGGAGGGGGAGGAAGTAGGATTGTCTGCTGCAATGTCGAGAGCAACACAATGGAAGCAGGAAAGGGAAACAGGTTACAGAGGCCATGCTAAACTCACACTGACCAGGTGAACCATCAGATGGTAGCAAAAGGTACAGGAAACTTTATGCTCCTATCTAATGATTCAGAGCGACTCAGGGAAACTTTTGTAGCCTTGATCTGGTAGCCCTAGTGCTGATGCAGCCTGCCAGATCACTTCACCCATGAGAGTCCAAAGCTACAATACTGTTATTTCTCTTCCCCAACAGGCTTAAGAACAAATTGCAGATACCCTGCACTTTCAAACTTATGCACTAGCTCTATAACCTTTGACTATTGTTGAGATGGATAAGAAAGAGCATTTGATCTTAGCACCCAGAGAGATCTAATGGTAGCTAAGCCATCCTTGACCAGAAAAGGATATACTTGTATGTGATGACCCTTGGTGATGCAGTGGTTAGTATTGCAGGATAATTCTGCTGACTGCCAGGAGTTTGATTCTCACCAGCTCAAGGTTGACTCAGCCTTCCATCCTTCCAAGGTCAGTAAAATGAGGACCCAGATTGCTGGGGGAAATATGCCAACTCGGTAAACCACTTAAAGGGTGCTGTAAAACACTATGAAGCAGTACATAAGTCTATGTCATGTTGCTATTGCTATTGTAGCAGAGGTTCCAGCCAAAACTGATAAAAAAAGTATTCCTGACCTCAGATGTAAATTGAGCCTCAAGGATGACCATTTTCTTAAATCCATCTGAGTTAATTCAGGAGAATAATGTGGTATTATGAAAAGCCACTTCCCCAGAAGCCTGTCTCTGCCCACAGGAGGTCATCCATCAGAGAATCTAAGACCGTTTTAGTGCCCAAAGCAGGCTTGAATCTAGATTGCAACGAATCAAGATAATCAAGAATAGCCATTTCAGTAATGCCATCTCCAATACCTTATTCAGATATGCTAATGATTAAATAGTATTTGTCATAAACGCTTGTCTTCAAAGTAGAGTTTTCAGGAGCGGGTAACCCAGTGGTGGGATTCAAATTTTTTAACAACTGGTTCTGTGGGGTGTGGCTTATTTGGCATGCTACCAAGAATGTAATAAGGGTTATAGGAGAGGCAGTTTCTGTAAACCGGGCAATAAAAATTAGGCTAAAAACAACACTAGATGTTGTAATTCCTTCCAGGATTAACCCTGTAAGGTGGAAAAACAAAAGGAGATTGCACTGGTTCTAGAGAACCGGTAGAATCCCACCTCTGGGGTAACCCTATAGCGGGCAGCATCTCTCTACCATGCAAACATATATCCAAGACTTCTTGGATCCATCCAGGTATCACTACTCAGTTCATTCAAACAAACCTCTTGGTAACAGTCATGAGAACACATTGTAGGCCAAATAACTACAAATAATTTGAACATATCCTAAGGCTAAAATAAGGAAGCTACAAAGTAAACCTTCTATGTACCGCAAGTTTCACCATTATTATTTACTGTCATGCATGTCTACTTCACAGCAAAAACCGTTTCATTTGGACATTGGCCAAGCATGCTTAAACCAGGATGAGACTCTAAAAAACACTCCAGAGGGTTGTTGATTGACATAAAGTTTTCCTACTAGAACCTGTTTTTTAGTTCAAAGCAGCTATTGGGGATAGTGGAGAAATAGCTGCCCTCTGTTATGGAAAACTAGTTTTACGAGTTTCTTCCTAAGGAAGTCAATCTTGTATCCCCATGTACTTTCTTTTAGATGGTATGCTAGCTTATTTCCCACAGCTTTTATGTTACATTATGTTTTCTCTATTATTTTCTTAAGCTGAGAAAATGCTGGTGAATATATGGATGTTTTAAATGTTGTTGAAAAGTGAGATAGAAAATCTGGAAGAGTTAGATATGTACCGGTAGTTATTTACAGTTCAGTTCTGAGTCCAAGTTGAAACCATTCAACAACATCCTTAGCTCTGCTTGAAACAGTTCAGCTGGCAGGTTTATTTATTTATAAGTTTTTTTTAAAATAAACAAAATATTTCCCATTGCTTGCAATAAAATGGGGAGGGGTGGCTCATTTTAACTAGCCAAACTTAAAAGACACAAAATGTGATCTGTATGTTAAATAGAAAGTCAAAGAAAATTGACACAAACAATAAGATCTTCTGCTACAGCACAACTGTTAAGGGAAAATAAGGAAGTGGTTGTAGCTGAAATGGAATGCAATGAGCCCTAAATAGTGTGTAATGTGCTTTTAAAAGCTTCATGGTTGAACTTGGAAAAAACTCTTATTTTGCACAATACTGCTTTTTCCTAAAGTGAAAAAAAGAGAAACAAACTAAGCACTGATTTAACATTTCACCTAGTCAAATGTATTTATTTAATTCAAATATTTTGCTCTACTTTTTATTGCAAGGCATTCAAACAAATTCAAATTATAAACAGTTGACACAGAAAAAATGATGTGAAACAATACAAAAATAATAGCTATTTTGAAGTAAGATATCGGTATAAGATATTTCCTTTAGAATTTGTTCAAGAGATCTAGTTTTGAGCAAGCAATGGAAGAAGCAAAACTTTTCCATAATTTCTCCATCCAGAAAGATGTCACTTCTCATTATCAATAAGTAACTGAGGATAGAATTACCAAGATCAAGGTTTTGCTTGCCAATCCTACAGAGGACAAAAAGTTTTAACTGTAAGCTCTAGCTGATTTGGTAAAAAAAATAATGATGGAGTTTAAATCCAAGAAATCTTACCGAAAACACTAGAAGATAGACAGAAAAAAAATAGCATGGAGTTTTCAAACCAATCAGATGCAGAAGTAGTAATGGCTTATTTTGCCACTGAATTCTGGCATGTAATTCATTAACATTTTATTCGGCTTTCAACATAGCTTCCGCTCTCAAAACACGAAATATATAGCTGCCCTACAAGCAAACTGATGGCATGACCACATCTATAGAAGATATTAACAACGATTCAACAAAAAAGAATTTGTTCAGGGATTTTGGTGTGTCCTAACTTAACAAACAGCAGTTGTGATCATTGCAATGATGATGCAATGACAGTGGCAGTGTCATTCCACTAAATAACCGGAAGATAAAAAGCTGCTGAAAAGTCAAGGTCCCATTCAAAGGTGACTTTTTCATCCTAGGAAATTAAATTTCTTGAGAAAATATATTGTTGGAAGAAATGTCCATCTGGGTTCAGTTCCAAGTGGGAAGAAAGACACTGGAAAGATGGAGACTGCTTGGAAAGATGATTTAATGGTGGATAGGACCACATGGTTTGAGGTCCTGGGCGAAAAAATCACATAGGTGTGAGAGGGAGATAGATTTATACCCTCTCTTGGGCCCCACCTTGGAGTTTCCTGTTCCTGTGTAAGAAATGTACTCTGATTGGTTGTCAAACTCCCATAGGGCCATGCAGGGGTAACTTTGTAGTGTCTTGAGTCCCAAGCTTGGTTGAATCTTACTTTTTTGTAATCTCCCCAGGTGCCTACAGGTGTGTGTGGGATGGGCTTAAAATCTGGCCTTGTACCAGAGATGGGTTCTACAGAACCGTTAGTAACTCACTGGTTCCTTCGGTGTGTCCGTGGGTGGCGTCATTTTGAATTTTGCTTATGCGCATAAGCTATTTTTTGACTGCTGTGCAAGCGACCCTGAGAGAACCAGCAGCAAAACAATTTAGAACCCAGCCCTGCCTTGCATTGGATCCCCTCATTCCTAGAACGAGACCTTCCCAATCAGTAAAAAATATCTTCTAGTTGGAGCTGCTATTTTCCCTCAAAGCAAACCTGTAAAAAGTAAGACTATGAAGAAACAATGTGTGATCAAGCCATGCTTCTCCAAAATACTGGATTTACTAAAACCCATCTGTATGGTGTGCATCATATCAAACTTCCTGCAATCTCTGGTTAATTCTGGTTAAAAATATCGTCTGTCCTTGATGGGATTGAAAAAAAATTCCAGTGGTCATTTTGGTAATTTAAATCGGAAATAATGGTGGCTGTCCTAGGGAAAATAATCTAAAGACTTCCAAACTTGCTTCTTGAAAAAAAATATTAAGATGTGATTATCAGAAGGATGTGAAGAGCATTGCAGGTGGACTTTGAATGAAGATTAAGCCAGTGGATAGGTAGGGAACTGAATATGTTAGAGGTAAGAGTGGTTTTCTTTATACTGTTTTTTTTTAATCTCACATTTGACCAAAAACTGAATTCAAGCAGTGGAAATCATACCCATTTGAGCCACATCTACAGATTTAACTTGCAGCAAACAATTTGTCCTCAACTTGATCCATTCAGCTAACAAATCAAGGAAGCTTGACTACCTCACACCACACCCCTGCTTTTTATGCCCAAATTTCTCTGTAGCATTTAGGACTCTGCAAGATGTAGTCTTTTACTATGCACTTATCTTAATCCTCAAATCCAGAATCATCTCAGGAAACTGGAAGAAACAGTTTTATAGGGCAATCTTTAATTTACTGATTTACTTATTGGCATGTATTTCTCAAAAGGGGATTTGAGAAATTCATAGTAGAAGAGAAAGATGATAGGACTCTCAATCTAATAAAAATGACTAAATAGAATCCTTTGGCTTGAAGACCAAATATAATTCAGTACTGATTCTCAAATTCTGAGAACCAACTCTACAAGAGAAGAGTTGTTATTGTCATATTCTACTCATCCATTTTTTTCGTCTATCAGGACTAGTTTTAATGGGGGGAAAGAAAGGTTTTGAAATTATTTAAAGAAGAGAACTTTGGAGAAATAGGTGGAAGATTCCTGAACATTTGCTTGACCAATTCCCGCACTGCATATCAGACATTAATTCAATTGAGAGAGTCCAGAGATATTTCAGAAGAAGAGTCCTCCATTCCTCTACCCACAATAAAATACCTTATGCCACCAGACTTGAAATTTTGGGCTTAGACAACTTAAAACGTCAATGCCTTCAGTCTGACTTAAGTGTAGCACATAAAATTATCTGCTACAATGTCCTACCTGTCAATGACTACTTCAGCTTCAACCACAACAATACA
>JANHFT010004190.1:223789-236301 GCA_032467955.1 Pseudoxenodon macrops | reverse complement strand
ACCTTATCATTCTTGACAAATGTATCTTGTATTTTTATGTACACTGAGAGCATATTCACCAAAGACAAATTCCTTGTGTGTCCAATCCCACTTGGCCAATAAAGAATTCTATAGAAATTGCAGTGGATCCATATTTAATGTATATAATAGACTGATCAGCCCTAGGTGTGGGCAATCCATGATCTGCATGCTGAGTGTGCCCTCTTGTAGAACCCCAATATCCCAAAATCCCATTGCCAGATTTCAGAAGTAAAATATTGGTAGTTTTTAAAGTTTGTTTTCAAAATCAACAGTGGGCATGAGAGGAAGAGTTTACTAGGAGACACCTCCAAATCCCATCCTTCTTTTCCAAAACCTCCCAAATGGTTGCAAATTCCAATCTCTGTTTTTTGCTATTCTTTTCCCCCCTCCAGGGCTTTAAGGATGGGATTTAGAACAGGAAACATCTGAGAGTCAAGCCACTCCCATCTCCTTTCTTAAAATCTCCCACCTCTCAAATAGCTTGAAATCATTGTTTGTCGGTGATATTGGACCACTTTTCAGGATTTGGAGTTTTTGCTGAGAATGGGAGTGCATCTACTTCCCAGAGGATTCCTGCTCCAATTCTATCCTAAAGTCAATAACCCCTAAAACCAAATTGGGGAAAAAATATCTAACCCATCTACACCATGGCATCACTGAATAATTTTCTATAAAGAAAAGATAAAGTTTTCTATAAAGAAAACTGAATAATTTCTATAAATATATATGTGATCCCTGGTCCCTAAATGTTTCCCATCCCTGCAGTATGGGACTCACTTATTCTAAAAACCAGCTCACCAGTCACTAGCCATGCAATTGTCTCAGAAACACATATGCATAATGCAGCACCAGGGATAGAAAGCCCTTTCAATATATAATATTTTTAATTGCAATCCTGCAATGACTTCAGTTCTTGCAGAAGTCATAGCATCATAGATCTGGAAATTATCTTGGCATTCTTTGAGTGTTGCCCAGTGCAGGAATCCTCATACCATCTCAGACAAATGGCCATCCAAACTTTTCTTGAAAATCTTCAGTGATGGAATACCTACAACTGTATGTAGGTAGACTGCCATTGCTTAATAGCTCTCACTCGGTTCTCCAAGAACTGGGAAAAGGTGATGCAATCCTGTAAAGCACAACGGTTGCAACACACAGCTTTGCCCTCAGGTACTGGTTGTTCAGACCTCTGCAGCAGTATCTGTCATCTGCAATACAGTTTGTGGCTTGCACATTCCCAAAGCACTAGTATGATGCCACAGACTAGCTTGAAACATCCTTAAATTTCTTTATAATCTTGTATATGGAATCTCATACCTATAAATGGATGGAGAAAATGGAATTGAGGATTGTCTCCATTGATTATGGGCATTTCTATTTATTTATTTGTCAACAATTACAGGGAAACAAGTATCAGTATAGACATAGACATGGACGCATGAAAACAAATTGCCCAAATAAATGGATATAAATAAGTAAAACATAGCCATAAACACATACAATGAGTACATATAAATGGGGATGTAGGACAGGGATGGTAGACCCCCCCTTAGGGACCTCTTAAGAAGCGTGTAAGGTCCATGGTAGACAGTACAATGTATGGGGATTAGAGAAACTAACAACAGGATCCAGTAGAGTGTTCTAGACATTTACAACTCTTGCTGAAGTCGTATTTTCTGCAATCAAGATTAGAGCGGATTACATTTAGTTTGTATCTATTGATAGTCGTAGTGTTATTGCAGTTGAAGTTGAAGTAGTCATTAACAGGTAGGACATTATGGTAGATGATCTTGTGTACTAAGCTTACAGGTTAGTACACAAGATTTCTACATGTTCAACAGTTTGATTCAGTGCCTTCTACTAGCAAAAATCCAAAACACAGTTTTAAATTGCTGTAATTTCTATTTAATTGTCCATATTTCCTGTTCCCAACAGCCCTGTATTTCCTGTTCCTAATATCAGCCAAATGCAGAAGGTTCTAAGATACAAAAAAAATAAGTACAGCAAATGTTTGTACAGAATTTTGGAAAAGACAAGGTCTGAAAATGTGCCTTTCCCTTAGGACAGGAAAAAGGTGATTCATTTTTCAGTTAACGGAATTGTTTTCACTATGGTAAGGGAGCTCATTCCAATCGTTAAAAGTACAGCATTTATTAGAATAAATTGTGGAGCTATGAATGGAAACATCAGCTTTTCATATTTACTTCAAAGAAAATAATTGTGCCATCCCTATGCAAAGGTGCTGTACAATAGTACCGGCATAGTACGAGGCTTAATGTCATATCAATAGTTTTATCCTTCTACCTTGGTGTTGCTAACATAAGTTGGCAACTGCATTTCCAGGTGTGTGTTTGCCAGCTGAGCAATACAAACTATTTACTTTCATTAATCAGGTGGTTAAATGTAACATGTTGAGTGGTTTGGGATTACAGAAAATATAATTTGAAGCCAAGATTTGCTATACTTTAGGAACTATTTTCCATAGAAGTTATTCTAGGTACTGTATAAATGGTAATCTAAGAATTGGACAGATACATATTAGTCAATGGGTCTTATTAGGTTGTGTGAATTCAACCAAGGTCTGAATGAGATTTTAAAGAGGTCTTTAAATTGGATAGTTTAAGAAGTGATGCTAGGATTTTGAGCCTGAAATGGTCTATACTGCTTTATATCAGTGGTGAAATCTAAAAGTTTTCCCTACCGGCTCTGTGGGCGTGGCTTGATGGGTGTGGCTTGGTGGTCATGTGATTGGGTGAGCTCAAAAACCAACTTTCACATTTCACACACAACTGACTCACAAACATTGCAAAAGCACACAAAATGCCCCCTGCAACAACAAGCATGAACCTCACAGAGCCACAAAGAGCTCAAAAGCCAACTATCACACTTTGCACAAAAATAACACAAAAGCTACACAACTGACTCACACACTATGCAGAAGCATCTGGACGTCACACAAAATGTACCCTGCAATAAGCATGAGCCTCACAGGACGAATAGCTAGTTTTTAAAAAATGCTTTAAAAAAGTAAAATAAAAAAGGTTCTGACATTCCCGCCTCTCAGCTGATTGTCAAAGATAGCTAAGAGTTGGCACTTTAAAAAAAAAACTTTTTTAAGCCTTTTTTTTTACATCCGGTGGGTGAATAGATAAAAAATGCTTTTAAAAAGTTCTCCACACTGGAATAATTTATTACTACCGGTTCCAGGGAACCGGGCAGAACTGGCAGCAGTTCACCCCTGCTTTATATCACTATAGTACTTTGTTCTACCATAAAAATGTAAAATTACCAGCTTTGTTTCCCACTATCCTAATCTCAGAAATTAATATTTATGTCCCTCTAACCGAGGCCAAATATTGGAGAAATTAAATAGCTAAATAAACTCAATTAATAAAAGAGATGTGGGAACAAGGACTTGCAGCTATTAAAAGTGAAGAAAGCAATATTTTAAAAAGTGACCTGTTAACAAATCTGAGTTATAAAATCAAGCAGTTCTGGTGCAGATTATTGTATTAAGGGTGAAAGGTTTTAAGTAAACACGTGCAAACCTGGCATGGATTTCCATATACAGTTTAGACCTAAATATAAGATTTCTGGGGGGATTTCTTTTTCTTTATTTCCATTTTGACTATTCCTTGAGATGGATGATCTTTTAGTGTTTTTTTTTGTTTCACTTAAAGTACTAGAATATATGTTTTCAACTTTCTTCATAATACATCTCTTTCAGACTTTGTCCTTACAGTTTTTGTATAAAGATACTTATTGGAATGAATGAAATATCCTAACAGTATTATAGTCTGTTCTTGAAGAATTTCATTTCACTTTTCTGGTGTCATGTGATTGCTATTTGCAACGTCCCCAGTTACCGTAGTTTCCAACACGCAAAGTCTTTTTGTTGTTGTTGTTGTTGTTTAGTATGTTTATTGTATAAAAAGTATTTATTTTCCATACAGTTAATTTCACATTTCATTTTTGCATATAAGTTTTACATATCATAATACAATTATTTTATAATAATATCTCCTCCTCCCCCTTTCACAGTTCCCATTTCTTTATATCTTTTAATTTTCAAGGTCTCTTTTATACCATCCCCACCTTCCAGATACTGCAGCCCTTCTATCCTCTTCCCTACCTCCCTCATTCCCTCTTCTTCCCTTTCCTTCCACCACTCCTCCTCTGCCTCCTCCCTTCCCCTACTTCCCTCTCCTCTTCCTTTCTTCGTTCCCATGCTGCTGCTCTTCTTCCTGGGATGGTATTCCAGTTTCCCAACACGCAAAGTCAATGGGGGAAGCTAGATTCACTTAACAACCCCCAGCCAAAAATATCATAAATATCAAAATATCAAAAATATCATAAAATCAAGCCCCACTCACTTAACGATTGCATCACTTAGCCACATGAATTTCAGTCCCAGTTGTGGTCATAAGTTGAGTACTACCTGTATTATGCAGGTAAAGAGGAAGTTACAGTGTGTGTTGCAGTTCTGCAGTTATAGAGGTTATTTGGTGGTAGAGAAATTGTAGTAACTGGAGACAGTGCATATTCCATCAAATATGAGAAAAGCCGTTAGAAAAAGATATCAACTACAGACTCAGCAAATAAACCTATGAAGATCAATGTATTGCCAATCCATCTTCAATTCAGATACAGCATATTTGATGAATAGAGAAGGCTGAGGTCCAGGCATTCTAAGAAAGCAGAGGTAGTAAAACATTGGTTATTGTCAAGTGGAAAGCCCATAGCTATAGAGTAGACCAGACATTTCAAGGACCATCTTGGAAGATGAGAATAATAACATTTCCCTATCATGGTAAAAAAACAAAACATGGCTATCTAGCATCACCAGAAAGGATACTTTATCTTTATTTCAATCATCTTCGTAGTTCTGCAAAAACCATTCAGGATGGAAGGGAAGAACATCCTGGGAGTTATAATGTGGAGCAGAGACTATTATTAGGAGCCAGGAAGCTGCTGTGCATATTAAGTGTAAGAGCATTATGCAATTTACAGTGTCCATATTTAAAGTGGCCACATGGGAACCAAACTCAAAATGCCATTGACTGTTGAGAATGGAATGGTTAATGCTTCGTGTTCTGCTACCTTGGTGCCTTTTACCTTTGTAATAATCCTTCTCCTGAGGCTGTTTATATTTGCTTCTTTTCCTCTGTATTCAGCACATGCTCTTAATTGCAACCTTATAATTAATACCTATCCCTCTTTCTATGGGTAAAAAAGTGCTGGTGCACGCAAAGTGCTAATATTAGATTCAGTTTTATGTGATGGAATGATTCACAATATAAACATAGATCTTAAATTGAGTGTATATCCCGCTTTAAAGCACCCTGGGCAGAGTACATGGCATCATTTGGTTGATTCATCAGCAAAAAAGAAGAAATGTGAAAAAGAAACCAGAAATAAATGAACTGGTATTCAATACAGTGGTGAAATCTAATTTGTTTTACTACTGGTTCTGTGGGCGTGCCTTGGTAGGCGTGGTGTGGATTGGTGGGCGTGACAGGGGAAGTATACTGCAAAATCTCCATTCCTACCCCACTCTGGGACCAGCCAGAAGTGGTATTTGCCAGTTCTACAAACTACTCAAAATTTCCACTACCAGTTTTCCTAACTACTCAAAATTTCCGCTACTGGTTCTCCAGAACCTGTCAGAAACTGCTAGATTTCACCCCTGATTCAACAGTATATATATATATATTCAGTTGCAAGTGTGCAAAGTGTTATCATTTAAATTAAAATACTACAAATAAGAGCTGGTTTGTTGTTTCTCTGGAAAGCATCTACTCTAGGCAAAAGGCTAGGCACAATTATCAGATAAAGGAGAATATTTGTAGGGTTGAAATGAGGGGATCTGTCACAAATATCACAGAGGACCGCCCAGAAATATCAGAAGAAACATGTTCATGTTTTGAGATAATCAAAAAAGGCCCTTCTCTTTTTCCTTAGCTTACATGAGAGCATTTATTAATGACTCATGAGAAAAGTCCCCTTGCTATAGAATAAGAGATGACTGGTACTTTAGTTGTATTCTACTATTTGGCAAAGTAGATCCAGAGTAGCCACTGAAACCCGTCTCTGGGGTCACAAATAAAATCAAGTGAAATCACTATAATTTTGTCAGATTTAACACAAAAATTATTTTATGAGATCCAAGCTTTTGTATTGCATAGACATTTTAAAATTACTTTTTACAAATAGAATACAGAATTTTTAATAGTGATTGATATAGTATTAATTTTCTTGAGACATTTAGATATTGTACTGTTATATTTTAAATCTTTGCTATTTAGTGTATCCCATCCTTACAACCATTTGAAGGTGAAACATTCAAGAATATCCAAATTAAGCAAAAATCAATAAGCTATTTGGTATAAAACAATGCAGGATGTATAGAGAGCAACAGAGGAAGCATCAGCAAATAGACAAGATACATTAAGACATTTCTCCATAACTCAAACTTTAGTTTGTGCTAATTTCCATATTCTCCAATAACTCAATTTCCACTTATAACTCCCTGATAGTTGAGATGGTGCTTTGGTTTTATAGATTAAAAATATGTATAAATGTCTTCCTCTCCAAATTCATCTGGAATGGTTAGCTTCAATTTGTAGTTGACAGGAAGTGAAAAGTGGAGACAAAAATAATAAGAGTTCTCAAAAAGGAACTTACTTACATCAAGAAATATATTCTGATTGCAGCATTTAATTTTTGTATAATTTAAAACGTGCTTAATGGAACAAAAGAACATACATACACTTCCCCCCCTCTTTTGTCTACCTTCTTGTCCTTTGCCAAATTTACTTTGATGTGTACATGTATATGGCACATATGAAGCAGGGGTGGGTTCTAACTTACCTCGTCGCCCGTTCGTTGCCTCCCGCGCCGCGTGGGTGCATGTGCGCTTTGCACGCGCGTGCATGCACAGTACAAAAAAATTACATTCTTTTTTTTTAAGCTGAAAACAAGATGGCGACACATGCACAGTGCCAGAAACTAGGTTTCTGTGTACACGCAGAAGAAGAAAAACCTGAAAAATTCCAAAAAAAAAACTTTTCAAAAAAAAAAAGCAAAAAAAAAGATGGTGGCATCCACGGACCAGAACTGGTTCTGTGACGCCACCAGCGGCTTACTACCTACTCTATAGAACCGGTCCAAACCAGTAGGAACCCACCTTTGATATGAAGACAAGAAGCATGCTTAAAAATAATTGATTGTTGAGGGCAGATAGCTCCATACTTTTATTTCCAACAAGGTAAAGTTGTTTTCCTTTATCAAAGGGTTTTGAATTTAAAACCAAAGAAGATTTTAACACATGCTGCTTTTTCTTTCTTTAGCACAGATCTTCTTAATCCTATTTCCAGGTACTTTGTAAGATTAATTATAATTCATGCATTCATATTTCATTTGAGGGCACTATTTTTACTGGAAAGATCAGATAATTATATAAAGCAAAATGATAAATCTAGGAACTAAATAATGAATGCCTTTTTGTCTGGCAGACTTCCAGAGGCTCAAGAAAATTGTTTCTGATGCTAGTTTGGAGCTGCAAAGATAAAAAGCAACATATTCTTCTGGGGAATAGCGTTCTTTGTGGGTCAAAAGTTGGACAGCTCTGTTCTAAAGTAATGGCATTAGCTATGCTAGTCACAGTCCATGTTGCCCCTGGAAGAATTTGCTGCTTTGATTTAAATAGGGCTCTTGCCAGAAGTAGGTGAGGTCAAAGACATATGTTGTAAAACTGAAATTGGACAATTGGACAACTTACCTATAAGGAAATAATAAAACATCTATAGCCTATATCGTCTTGTCCTTTTGACAACAGAATAACTTCTGTGAGATAGGATTATTCACCCTGGCTAAAAAAAATCCAAAGCACCCATAAAAGCTGCATTTCTGGTATTTCTGCATTATTATTTTTTAAGCAGGTTGCACAAGATATTTTTTAAAATTTGGGCTGCAGAATTAATTCTCTTTCATCATTGGTTCTGCTTCAGATGAAATGGATTCCAGCGATATCCTAGTTCAATGGTTCTCAACCTTTTCTTCATCATGGACCCCCCCCCCTTTTAAATATCTTTTGTGGCCGGGGATCATGGCCATGGACCACCAAGACTTAACTCAAGATTTCTTCAAGTCTTCGTGGACCTCCTGTGATGATATCACAGATGCCCTACGGGCCACAGGTTGAGAACCACTGTCCCAGTTGAAACATACACACTGGTTTTGCTCACCCAAAATAAGAAGTAAGAATGAAATGTATATATTACCTTCTGTGTAAGGGGAAAGTTTTAGAGCAGAAACATTGCATTAAAGATCTACAGTCTGCTTGTCCGCTGTACATACACAAATATATTATGGCTCAGAGTCATAATATATTATGAGAAAATACATTATGAGCCACTATTGCTCCACTATCTCTTCATATATATTTCTTGTAGGAAATATACATCCAGTATCTCTTCATATACATTTCCTGTAGGAATAACGCGATCATCAGATGTATTATTTTTAAAATTCATTTCTTGCCTTTATAACACATCAATCTATATTTTTAACAGAAAAAGAATCACTATATTTTTAACAGAAAAAAATCACTTTTAAAAATAAGATAATGAAAAATGACTTCAAAGGCAGGAGATCTTCAATGTCAAAAAGCTGACAAAACACAGACCTGATAAAACTGTCCCCAAGAGAATGATATATGCTTGGTTCGGAAGTTAATTTGTGAATACACCATAGGGAAAAATCTGGGAAAACAGAAGTTAAGGTCAACAAAGAGCTGTTAGTTTTTCCCTTTATGTGTAACAATGACTCTGGCAGAAAGTTTGTAAGCTCAAAAAGAGTTTTATTTCAAAATGAAACCATAATAACAAGCCCTTGTTACAAGGCTTTTTGTACAAAATCTATATCAACAGGTAAATGCTAGGGAGAGGAAAGCTTAATTGTGCCTTCTCTTTACTATAGAGCTATATCTACAGTTGATGTTCCACACAATTCCATCTTATACTTAACTGTTTCTCCAACGTAGGAGAGGAGATATATTCCATTAAGACATTCAGAACTGGAAATTAAAGCTGTGTCTAAAATAATCTTTATGTGTTCATCTAGATCAGTGTTTCTCAACTTGGCCACTTGAAGTTGTGTGAACTCCCAAAATTTCCCAGCCAGCATGAGAAACACTGATCTAGATACTAGCCCCTTCAAATAGCTTATTTCTATTCTACTGAAATTCTCGTGTCTGTAAATTTAACTGGGTCAAACAGTGGGGTCTGTTCATAATTTTGAACTAAAAATTCAACAATTTGAAACTTCAGATGAGCTAGATTACAGAATCCAATGAGAGTTCCATAGGATTGAAATTTGGCAAATGTGTGGTTGTTTCAGTGCTGCCATGCTACTGCTCAAAGGTTCAGTTAGACCAGTGCCAACCCAGCCCTTCAGAGCCCAGGTAGACTGGTCCTTTGATTGGCTGAAGGGGGTAGTCAGCCACAGTCAAGCCAGAAGGAAATTAGAAGTTGCTTTTATTTAGCAGTAATAAACATTATCAACTGCTTTCTACAGTTTCTATTTTATAGATTAGTTTTCATTTTTCCTTTTCTAAAACAAAGATTTTAAAAAAAGGGGAAACCCATATTCTCTCTCTTTCTCTCTCTCTCTCTCTCTCTTCCTCCCTTCCTCCCTCCCCTCCCCCTCTCTCTCTTTCTTTCTTTCTTTTCCCCCATCTTTAAATACTTTAAATGTCTTAGTTTAAGATTTCAGTAGATTTAGTGCCTAAGTAGGCGTTTCCTTTTTCATCTCCTTGTATTGTTTCCTTAATTTCCATTTTTCAGACCTCAGAGAGACAAAGTTGGTCATAAGCATGCCTTTCGACTGATGGATTTGTGGCTGGTTCTATAGCAACAAACAAAAGCATGAGTCAGAAACTGGCAGGGAGCTGTAAACACATTTTTCCCCCCTGACATTGCCCAGAGTTTGCTTAATTTCTAAGAGGCGCTATTGCTACATAACAGTCAGTTAAGTGGAGGCCTGTTCACACTGTTGAATTATGGATCTGTTTCAAAAAATAGTGCTGACCCTGGTAATATAGTTGCATCCACAGAAACTTAGACAATCATCCATTTATTAGTCCTCAAAAATGTTGCAAAACACTCTGCTGCTTTTGCTACTCGATGAAGTCCTTATTGGAACTGGGCAGTGCCCTGGGACTCAATCTCTAAAAGTGGTCTAAAGAACATGCAGTCTGCCAAACAGTCTGCTGATGTTTTTTTTTTAAACCAATAAAATCACCACCACTGTTGCCACCAGCCCAAAATATACACTGCTGAGCAGCTCCAATGCCTCACCGCTACTGCTGACTCCAGCACTGCTAGACGTCAAATAGCTGTTTGGTACACCTACTGTTCCTTTTCGGCTCAGGATGTTTAATTTATCAACATGGCCTTTTTCCCTCTATAAATTGTGCAGTTCTCTAGAAGGTGATTCAAACCACATAGGAATGCAGACATAATGCTCGTCTGAAACACCTCAAAGCAGCTCGTGCTAATTCCAGGGAAAAGGCATGGCTGTGTTCCCATCACTGTATTTTTCAGAATACTTCTGGACAATCAGGTCTAAGGTCCTGCAAGGCCCTAAATAACTGTCTTGGGGTGTATTCCAACCAGAGGTGAGTTCCTACCGGTTCTAATTGGTTCTTTAGAACCGTTAGTAACTGGGCGATGTCACGGAGCCAGTTCCGTTGGTGTCTCCATGGGTACCGCCATCTTGGATTTTGCTTCTGCGCAAAAAAATTATATTCTGTACGCAAGGTGTGACCCTGAGCTAACCAACAGAAAAAAGATCGACAACTCACCCCTGATTCCAGCCTTGGGAATAAGCTGAATCTGCTGCACCTATCTATCCTACATTTATTGAAAACATGAGGTGAGAGTCTAGACCAGGGGTGTCAAACTTGCGGCCCACAGGCCAAATGCGCCACGCACTGACCATGCCCACATCCAGTTTAGCAAAGGGGGGGAAAGCTGTGATACATCATGTGATGCTGCCATGAAAATACAAGTTTGGCACCCCTGGTCTAGACCCTGTGAGTTATTGTGTTAACGCAATTCAGAATTTTGCACACAAACCTGGTTGCAAATTTCTGGATTTGATAGAACAGGGAAATAGGACTAAGCATGTACTACATTTGCAAACAAAATGTAAAAACGGCTTCAGGCTCATAGGAAGCATTTTAATCAATCTTTGAGTATGCATGTCAGGGAATACAAGTGCCCTGGATTCAATCTCTACAAAGTCTCCGCTTGTCTAAAACAAGATGATTAAGTAGGTCACATTCTGGATGTAGCTGCTCCAGTTTTCTCTGCAGTAACACCTTATCACTCTCTGTGCAATATAGTTATTTGTCATTTAGGAAATTTGTTTAGGTCCTTTCATTAATTTCAATGACTGTTTTTATCTCTGGCATTTGTGATATGAATTCTCATTTGTTAATGATTTCTGGTTCTTTGTCAAGAAGGGTCTTTACAGTAGAATCTTCTTTCTATGTATGCAGTTTAGATATTTATTTGGATTTTTTGCCAACTGGAGAATTTTACTATGATGTTGATGGGATTTATTGAGATAGATTTTTCAAATAATAATTTAAAAAATCTATAGTAAGACCAACAACTCTTGCATGGTGAAAAAGCTCTCCCTGCTAATCGAAATGTCATGGTAGATCATGTTGAATAAAAAAAATGAAACCAACCATAGCTCCATCCCTATCTTTGAAGGTCAGCGGACTTAATTCAGGGGTGTCAAACGCGTGGCGTCACGTTGTCATCACATGACATATCACGACTTTTCCCTTTGCTAAACCAGGGGTGGACATGGCCAGCGTGTGACGCATCTGGCTGTCAGGCCGCAAGTAACCCGATGTTGCAATAACAAAAACTAACACCTGCTTACAGCTGCCACTCAATAGCTCTGTCTCAGTGATTCCATCCTTATGGTGACATTCACTGCTAGTCCTATGCCATTCTTCTTCCCAAGTGCAACTCATTTACTTGATGAAGTTGCAGATGAATGTCTAATGATGGCTGTACCTGGTAGGAAGCCCTGAGTCAGTGCTGCCAGGTGATCACATTCTTTCCACCTCCACCAACATAGACAAGCAACTTATCTGATCCTTAAGACGCCGCTAGATCATTGGCAGCATGCAATGAATATTTTGAGCCCCACCAACTTTGGCATTTGGCCCCTCTCTGCAAATTTAAGTGCCTCTGGTGGCCACCAACAGCTGATGTTCCTCACTTGTTCCTTAATCTACTTTGGAATCGTGTATTTTGATGTGGGAGAGGAATGCATCAGTTTTGATTTTGCTTGCTTACTTGGTAAATGTGGAATAAGAAAACAAAAAAATGGTTCTCCATAGAGAGGTGGATCCAGCAGCCAGGAATGGGTTAACTTCGTCTTAGCCAATCAGGACTGAGTCTGTTTTT
>JANHFT010004190.1:189497-211172 GCA_032467955.1 Pseudoxenodon macrops | reverse complement strand
AGGGGGAGACGAGATGGCAAGAGGAGCTTAGGTTGCTGTCCCTTGCTTAGCCACCGCCCCCCTTAGCGATGCAATTTGGAGGTGACAAGTGGGATGGGGTGAACCACGAGAAGCTGCAGAGAAGAGGCCAGTCAGGCCAGCCGCCTGCTGCCATGTCTTCTGGCAACCGGGGCAGAGCGGCGGCAAAGGGTGTTGCAGCCCCACATGGAGCTGGAAGCACAGCGGTCGCTGTCGGAAGACTCTGCCCCAGCTGCCAGAAGACTCTGTAGCAGGCGGCTGGCCCGACCGGCCTCTTACCTCTCGGTCAGTGAATGTTGCTCTGCCCAGCGGAGGGAGAGTTGTCTGCTGGGTGGGCACAACATGGCAAGAGGTGCCAGGCAGCTGCTCTCTTGTAAGTGGGGTGGGGGTTTCTAGGCAAGGGGGAATGGATGGGAGGCGGGCGAGCGTCAAAAACACTGGGGGGGTGAGAGAATAGAGAGGCAGTTCCGGATCAGCTCAGCTGATCCACGGGTCCAGTTTAAGGGGCCCCTAACTGGCTGGGGAAGGAAAGGACTGCCTGCTATGCTGGCCACACCCACCCCTTCAGGAGGGCTTATTTTCAGGGGAGGGCATATATTTACGCCCACCCCAAAAAGCAGGCTTGGTCTTATTATCAGGACATGTCATATTTTTGGGGAAACACGGTATTAAAGGATTTAATAAGTTGCTTTAGCATTTCTGGTGTCTCAGAAGCTGAGAATGGTGCTGGTCCAGACAATGGTGTTAGCAAATGTAATTGTAAATATTTCCATTGGGTTATATCTTGTAAATGCTATTTGTCTCCTCATGCAGAATATGATAAAAAATCACCCTCATCATCTATCCGTTGATTCAAGGTCAGTACTCCTCCATCTATCCAATGTTTCCATTTCATCATTCTTCTCCCAAATTTTTAAAATTGGCTTTTCCAATTTAGCATTGGAAAAAGACATAGCATTTGTTACTTACTGTTTGATTGTTGTCTGCTGTAAAAATATTTAAGCACTCCCTTAAGTAATTAATTAAGTAATTAAGATAAACATTTATGTATCATTTCAAGAGACAACATAAAAGCTAAAAAGGAAACAAAAAGACAAGAACACCCCCACACACACACCAGCAATCATTACCCAGATAAACATTAGATTAGATTAGACCAAGGAGACACTAGACAAACAAGCAATTTATCTGTAACAGAAACTTAGCTTACCATCTCTAATGAAATAATACAGTCCCTTTTTTAACCATGCAATTAATTTTCAAGCTTTAAGTGTCAATTTATCAAGCTCCATCACATAGTTTCATATATATATGAAGGGCAGCTATCCTGATTGGTTGTCAGACTCCTATGGGGCCATGAAGGGGTAACTTTGTAATGTTGAATCTTGTTGGGTGATGATGCAATGAAGAGGGTTTTGGGCAATTCCTATTATAGCTGAGAGCTAATCCTATCTTTATTGGATCTTGAGTGAGAGTATTTGCTTATGAATAGACCTAGCCATCTCTATCTCTTAAGTGCTGGCACTTGCTGAGGGCTATTGAGGAGGGTGGGGGCTATTAAGAGTGAGTCTGCTTTCTGCCTTAAAAACATGTTTCTCCATTTCTCATCCAGGAAAATATAATATTCTGCCTTTTTAATATTTCCTAGAATATTGCATTCTTCTAGGAGAGGGATGGGTGCTAACTTCCTACAATCTCCCCTTTTTGCCAAAATATGTGGCTGGAGCACACATATTATTGGCAAAAGATTAAAAAAATGATTAGATCAAGGAGACTTGATGGGTACTTGTAATCTTTCTGATGCAAAGGTGAAGGCAGCAGAAAAGGATTCCTTCAGTGGCTCCCAAAAGGAGAGCTTTCAACCATGAAGGTCTAGCAGCCAGGGCAAAAGTTCTGGAAAGAAATTTACAGTATCCAATTTTCTATGCCAATTATTTTCAGATGTTAGATATCACTTTCTGTGAGCTTCCAGTCAGGTTTCAAGCAAGCACAAATCCCAAAATTCTTCACAGCCATGGTTTTTGTTTAAATTACAGGCTGCCCATTTCCAAGGGATGGTTACTAAACCTGTCCCAGCTCTTAATCTCCAGGGTTTGTGAGGTCAAATTGAGGTTAGCCAGTATGCAATCCAGGCTATTTAGTATTTTTTAAATTACACACAATGAGCCATAGGTCTCACCAGTGCAACATATCCTGCTTTACTGGGCAACTGGGCTGCACCATTTGTGAGTCACAGTCAGTGCTTGGGTTTTGGAGATCTCTTTTCTGCTATCGTTTCAAGTGAGGGAATTGCCTGAGGATGCCCCTCCCCCGTGGAATTAGCAGGGAGATATGACTGCTTGAGCCTTAGTGCCACAGAGCAAAAAGCAACAACAAAAAAAGGAAGCTAGAAGCAGCTTTGTGTGCAGGTAGGTGAAGGGGATAGCCTCAGTCTAATTCTGAATGGGGTGTTTCTGTGTGTGTATGTGCATGTGTATGCAGCTACCTTTACAATACAGGCAATACAAACATGCTAGACAAATTTCCTTTCCATCAGACAAAAGTCTAAGGTGTTCAGAACTTGCTGTGGCAACCACTCCCAAATACAATCCTCCAGAGTCCATTTAACTGAATACAACATAAATGAGTCAAGAAAGAAAACTTTACAATGAGTTTCCACCCTCCCCCATAGTCTTTCTAGCTGTTTTCTGGAGATTGCAGAGAGTCTTTAGTCCATCACAGGGTCCTCTCTTTCATGTCTGCTGGGTGGTATTAGGCTTGGCTTGGTGGTAAGGGTAGTCTGTCAGGCTTGGGACGGTCTATTCCACTCTGGTTGCTGTGATGACTTTCTAGTGTAGGGCTGGATCCAAACCCAATTCCTGGCTCAAAGTATGGAAGGTCTCCTCTGGAGCAGCATCTGGGTCAGCTTCCACATGTTGCAGAGTCATCTGTGCAGGGCTGAAAAACATGAGAACAAGGCCCCCTCCCCCCATTGTGGGTAAACCTCCCAGTAAAGGCATCGTTTGAGAATAAGAGATGGGGGGTAGATAGCTTGCAGGCAGGGTTTGAGAAAGAAAAAAATCAGTACTGCAGTTATTAAACAGGTAAAGCAATTATAACAAAATGGAGACATCACAAATGAGAAAGGAAGAAAAACTGGATTCACATGCTTCAGGAAAAGGATGGACAAATGAAACCATCTAAACACACAGTAAATGCAAGGATGAAACATTTTCTGTAAGTGAATGTAAAACATTCCCTCTTAAACGTGGGCTTTTCTTAAAAGTACAGAGGGGAAAGAAAAATAAGTTATCTTTACTCTGTTCTGCTGGCCAGATAAAACAGAATGAGGCTTTTTCTTTCTTTTCAGTGCTTTTAACTCTTTTCTAACAATTTAAAATTCATATCTCTAGAGATCAGAGACAATTAACAGTTGCAATTACCTCAAGGGCACACAAAGACTTAGACATACACACACACAAAAATAAGGAGGAAAAAGAGAGGAAAACAGAACTCTCAGGCTTACACACACACTAGTCATTCCCACCACAAATCTCAGTTAAATTAGGGAAGCCACAAATCTTAACAAACATACCACGTGGTTGCATGAAAGACAGAGAGGAAGAGAGCGAGAGAAACTAACAAAAAACCCAACATTCCTATTTATATATTTCCCTTTTCTTTTAAGTACTTTTATTTAGCCAGATTTGTTTTTGAGCTTCATCCCTGAGCAAAACCCACTTCTTACACAACCTTTTTCTTTTTTCTTTTGTCATGCCCACCTGGACAAGCAACAGCCTCTTTTCATCCCAGGCGTCAAGCAAGTCTTTCATTGGGGAGCCTACCGTGACCCTCGAGCTAGACCATCCCATGTTTCATCTCTGATTTAGGGATTCAATTTGTCTCTGCCAGGTCCCGGCGAACTGAGTCTCCTAGTGAGACAATCGCCTTGCCAGCAGTTTTCAGATTTAAAAAAAAAGAGATGTGGGAGAACTCTGGTTCCCTATCAGAGTATGGACACCTCCTGTAGGAATTCTCCTGACTAGCAGTTTTCAGACCAAAAAAGGGTCTGGGAGGACTGCACTGCTCCCCGCAGTGAGTGCTGAAGTCAACTGGGGAAGCCATGAAGCATGATAGTCTATGAGGTTGGAGGAGCACAGAGAATGGTGTTCTCTATAAAAGTTGAGGCAAGGGTGTACTCTTGTCATCAGTATACGCCAGGAGTGATGCCACAATAGGGGGCTATGACAGATTTGTTTAAGACTAGCTTCATATAAACTGCAGAATCTTTGCCCCACGTCTTGATTACAACTGGGGGGGAAAGGCATGTCAGGTCCTAGAAATATCTAAAGCCTGTTCATAGGTTACCTGTTTTTGTGTGGGGGAGGGTCTTCTCCAAACCACCTCAGCCTGCTCAGGTGGGGCATCCATATTGACAAATGATGATCCTGGAAAAACTATCCTTGTATCTGAGGAAGTGCAGGGTATACTTCACAGTCCATTCCACCATTCTCCTTGGAGGCCAGTTCTGCAATTTGTGGCATGATATCATTCTCATCATCCCCTCTTGCTAGGCTGATTTCTTCCCAGTGCTCTGCTGCCATTTTGTCCAAACACTGTCAGTGGAATTATGCTACCACCTAAGATATATGGATTTCTGAGGCATCTTCCTTTGGTCCATACCCCCTTCACAGTTGATGTCATACAACTAAGCATTAAAGATTGAATGTTTATTTCCAGCTTCAGCAAGATATAGAGAACAGACAAAGAAGAGACTCCACCTTCAAAATGAGTGATTCACAGGTGAGAATATGTACCTCATTTTACTAAATGAAAATGAAGGAAGGAAGGAAGGAAGGAAAGAAGGAAGGAAGGATTAATTGAAGTACTGTGATAATAAAATTAGGTCTGTAGAAGACAAAACCCCATCTGGAAGAAGCCATTAATGTTGTTTTTAAGTAGACAATTATATTACCCTAGTGTTTTTCAAAACTAAGTACTAGAAATTAAGGAGTACTTGAGAAAGATCTATAAGTACTAGTTGAACAAGCAGAATTATGCAACTGCTAAAATGCTCAATGCAGTCTTCTCCTGCTTTAGTGCTTTAGCAGAAGTATTGCATCTAAATTACAGGAAGTAATATTTATTTGGTCAAGCCATATGCCCCCCCCCACTCCCCTTAAAAAGAATATGGAGAAACTGGAATAGGTTGAGCGAAAAGATATCAGACTGGGAAACAATGGAAAGCTTGGAAAGCAAGCTGTACGAGAAATGAATAAAGAAATCAAGGAGTGATTATAATTAGCTGGGGGGGGAAACTAAGGAGTAATGCAGATACCTAAAAGGTTATTACATGGAAGAGAAGGCAAATCAATGCAGTTCTTTTCAACAAATATATTTTATAATTTTATGAGTTGCGGGTGACTATAAACTGTATTGTCATAAGACCCAGAGGAATGAAGATAAGTATTCTGCAGGTTTGTTTGTTTTTCAGGAACATGTGGCTTTTGAAAAATCATATATATGTATGATATTAAGTGTAGACATTTAGATGGAAGATTTTATCTGGTTAGATATTTTATCATTGCTGACTGTTTAATTCTCATTTAAAATTACTTGTCTTCCGTTCCAAAAGTACCAGAGAGATGTTTATATCTTCTAAAAATCTTTATCTGCCTGTCATGGATCATTAAGAAATATTAATACTTTCTTGTCAAATCCTACATTCTGATCTTGTGATGTAGACTTATCCATATTACTCATCCAGCAAGCTGATAATAAATCCAATCTCTAAAAAACACCCTTGTCAGATAACAAAATTTTATAATTTTGCTTGTCTTTTGCTGCTAGGAAATGTTCGTGGCTCTTTAGTAAATTTAATATGTGTTATTTCTGGCAATGTCGTACAGTCAAAGCCGGGATTATGTTAAGGACAGTGTGAGTGACATCATGATATAAATGAATTGAAGAATGAACTAATTTAGAGATGAGCTTTAATAGCATAGCTTTTGGTACAACTAGGAATCTATGGAAGTGACATTACAAACTGAAGTGGAATCTGGCGCAAGTGGATTCAGTGTAGCTGGTGGAGGAGCCGAAGGCATATTTGTGAAGCAAGTGCTCAAGGAGTCCCCAGCATCAAACCTATTTAGTCTAAGAGAAGGTACAGTATTGCTCTTGTATTATATTTACATTTTCTCTTAAAACCATTAACTAAGAAAATAGTCACATCTTTAAAGCATACATTAAAAAAAAGTAATACGGTAACCATACAGTATTTTTTTTAAAGTATGCATAACTATTGAATGGTGAACATGCTGCAGGGCAGGGACAAAGTAGTACAAGTAGTCCTCTACTTACAACCGGATCAAAGTTATAATGGCACGCCAAAAAGGTACATATGACTTGGATTTGAAGGTCTGATGGTTGCTCCCGCCCCCAGTCATGTGATTACATCTTGAGCGCTCAGCAACTGGCCTGTATTTATGGCCGTTTGCAAATTCTTGTAGTCACATGACTGAAGTTTTTTCCCAACTGGTGTTCACTTTATGACTGCCATGTTCATTTAATGACCACAACCAGAAAAGTCTGTAAAATTGGGCATGGTTACTGAATAGAATAGAATAGAATAGAATAGAATAGAATAGAATAGAATAGAATAGAATAGAATAGAATAGCAGAGTTGGAAGGAACCTTCGAGATCTTCAGACAAATGGTTATCTAACATCTTTTTGAAAACTTCCAGTGTTGGAGCATTCATAACTTCTGGAGGCAAGTTGTCCCACTGATTAACTGTTCTAACTGTCAGGAAATTTCTCCTTAGTTCTGAGTTGCTTCTCTCCTTGTTTAGTTTCCATCCATTGCTTCTTGTTCTATGAAAAGAAGGACTAGGGGAGACATGATAGTAGTGTTCCGATATCTCAGGGGTTGCCACAAAGAAGAGGGAGCTTTGCTTCTTTTCATAAGACTAGATATATTCAGTTACAGCAACCATGATTTATATGTTTTATCCTGATGACTTGCTTAATGACCAGTGTAATTTACAATCATAATTCTGGGCTGTTACGCTTGTAAATTGAGGACAACCTGTATATACCATGCTTCTAAAAAGTGAATAAAAAGTGGTATACTTTGCAAGGAACTCGGGGGTTTATCTAATAGTCTGAAAGCCTTGTTTCTGTTTTCCAGGTGATCAGCTTTTGAGTGCCACAATCTTTTTTGATAATATCAAATATGAAGATGCACTTAAAATACTACAGTATTCTGAACCATACAAAGTGCAGTTTAATCTTAAAAGAAAATTTGTTGGGAAAGATGAGCTGGAAGCGATACATTCTGCAACACAGTCCAAAAAGGAAAAATTAAGTCAGGTAATATATTGTCCTTGAATTATACTATGAATTAAGCTGTACATCATGAAAATCTACCCATTAGTGAAGTAATGTTAGAACTTTAAAAAAAGTTTCCCCACAGGGAAATAAAATTTTGAGACAAAATTTTAAGGAGAGGTGGCTTGCTTAGGTCCTGGTTCTTCCCTAGAATAAGTATAATGAAAATACAGGGTGTTCCAAAGTCAGGCTGCATGGAGAATTTCTTATATACATTATTTGAATTGTTTGAATTGATTGCGGTTTTCTTCTAAGCACTGTATCCCTAAGATTTAGATGAGAAAAAGTAACTACGGTAATCTAAAATCACTCCGTTTGCTCTTGATCTGCTGCATTTCTACTCAGGAGTTATTTGAAAGTAAGGCAACTCAATTCTCAATATAAATTTAACAAAGAATGAATAATTTTACAAAATAAAATTTTATAAAAACACATTACAGTAATTGTTAGTACCACCTATGGAAAGTAATAGAGTCTGTGATCAGAAATGGAATTTGCACAATTCCAGCTGCATAATGTCCAAAAACTTATTGAAGAATTTTTACAAAGATAAACGATAAAAATGAAAAAGTATTGAGGGAGGGTTGGAAAGGAATAAAGATGAAGAAAAAAGTGTTGCAAGCAGTAGAAAGCTAAGAAAAAGAAATAATTAATCAGTAAATCCAGAATTTACTAGTTCATTTTTATGCATTTTCAGCAACCCTGTCCTAATAAAAGAAACCAATTTAGCCATTTCTGCAAGTTCTATAATATTCATTGTCAGTTCTCCATTGTGAATATTTCTATATAACATTGGTACAATTATGATATATAAAACCAATCATCCATGAATATTTTCTAATTGTCCTATCCATAATTCCTAATAAGAAAAACTCTGGTTTCATCTGAATGTTATTTTTTAAGATTCTTTGCATCACTACCGTATGTATTTTAATCCTATTTTTTTCACTGTTTCACAAGTCCACCAGATATAGTAAAATGTGCCCGCATGTTTTTCACATTTCCAAGTTAGTCGTACCTTTATACTTCTTAGATAGTTTTCCTGGCAACATACACTTACAATAAATGTTTATAAAAATTCTCCTTTAAGTTATAGGATATGAATTTCACTCCTTTTAACCACATTCTTTCCAATTGAGCCATCTATATCTTTAATCAAATTTCTTAGCCCACTTTATTATGCACTCTTTAACTTAATTTCAAACTTTTAGAAAAAAGTTTGTACATTTTAGCAACTACATGTTCATCATTTATACATAACTCTATTTCAAATTATATTTTGTCTTATATCTGGTAGGTTTTTACCAATATTAAACCTTTCCCTTAATTGTGCATAAGAAAACCATTGATAAGTAAATCCCACTGCAATCAGTTCTCCTGATTTCAGCTTAAGTTTTCCTTTTTCCTGTACTAATACATCTTTTTTATTATTTATAGTTTTTTCTTTAACATATATGATTGCTTAGTGAACAGTATATTGTGTGGGTCAATTTACTTTATACACAATACTACTAACAATAATAATATTATTTAAGTATACATCGTAGTAATCTTCCAACTGCTAACATTTACGTATACTTAGTAATTGTAGCAAGTTATATTATGTGACAATACGCATAATATTTTCCCAATTTTCAGTTTCTACCTGTTTTCTAATTTTTAATAAAATAAATCCCATATTAAAATGTATTCTATATCTATCCATCATCTCTTGCCCTTTTTAGTATTTCAGCTCTTATTGACTTTTTGAGTAATCTTTCAACTTCTAACGTTTATGTATACATAGTAGTTATAATAAATTGTATTATGTGACAGTATGCATAGTAATATTTTCTCATTTTCTTATTTCTACTTATATTTTCTAATCTTTAATAAAACCAATCCCATATTAAAAAGTATTCTATCTCTATCCATCATCTCTTGTCCTTTTTAGTATTTCAACTCTTATTGATTTTTTGATAAGTCTCCCATGCTCCTCTCTTGGGATCTTGTATCCCTTTACATCACTTATGTTTAATCTAAGTATTTCCTCTTCCTCCACATCTGCCTCTCACTGTCTAATCTCTAAAACACCCATCAGGAACTCTGCCACCATTTCTGGGAGATTTGTCTCTTTGCCCTCTTCTACCCTTTGTCCTCTTGCGAGATAATCTATCTGCTCTGTCAGGAATTTTTACTATCTCTTTCGTATCTTTATCTGCTTGTATCATTTGTTGATTTATCTCCTCTATTCTTTCCTTTACTCCTTCTGGTTTCCAGCAGTCAGACAGTATTAAAGTATTAAAGTAGATTAAAATCACTTTTCACAATACCAGAAATTCCAGTTCAGTCTTTCTATCTTTTAAAACTCCATATTCATCCATTAAAATTTCATTTCTCTTTTGGGTCTATAATTTATTTTCGTGTGTTAATTCTCAGCACTTCAGAGTATTTCAAAAATTATTTTATTTAGGCTGGGTTTCTAATAAAGAAGTTGAAAATCATTTCACCAAGTTCCAATCCTCTGTTCACAAACCGCTCAAGCTCATTTCTTTCTTCGGTTGCCCCAGCTTCAGTTCGGCCATAATGGCCGTCTCTCTTCTTTGTTGGTCGGGAGGACGCCTCAGATCAAACGGAAGAGCATCACTCTCTCATGATCAGCAAGAGATCCCTCCTTTCTTTGTTACTGTTCCAGGGTGACTTTAGGCCCTTAGGACCCCCCAATGAGGAAGAATCGGCCAGGATTTTGTGGAGCCCTACTATCCCGACCGTGTCAGTGCAACACTAAACCGGAAATCCTGTACTAATAAATTTTGATATATTAACCATTTTTCTATGCCTGTTGAGTTCACTAAATATTTTTGGACATAGCTTGGGTTTATATCTGTTTCATCTTTTCAATATAATATTACTAATTACTTTATAATTACTTTAACTTTATCATATCACAAAACTCACTCTAGGTTGTGCTTTTCTAATTCTAATATTCTTTTATTTCTTAATTGTAGCAATTCTTTCATCCAAACCAAATAGGAGGCTGCAAAGTACAATTTTAAGTCAGGCGATCATTTTTGTATTTTAGATCACTTTTACATTTAACCGTATAATTCCAAAGAATTATAATCTGATCTTGGTCTTTTGTATTTCACGTGAGAACTCTGGTTGTGGTGCTCCAACACTGGAGGTTTTTAAGAAGACATTGGACAACAAATTGTCTGAAATAGTATAGCGTCAGGGGCTTGGACTAGAAGACCTCCAATGTCCCTTCTAACTTCTGTTATTCTGTTATTCTGATCCATTTGCTTATTTTCTTGGCTATCCATGTTATTTTAAGGAATCTTCTCCAATACCAAATTCCAAAGCATCAAAATTATTTCTATCCTGTTCCTTCAAAGTCTGGGTCATATCTCAAGTTGATTGATGATTGATTGATTTTTCATTGATCTTTTCACATTTCTGAACTTCCCATCTCTCTCATAAAGAAACACTGGACTATGTACAATGAAATATTAAAAGTTAAAAACAGTATATAAAAGTTAGAAAATTTGGAAAGAGACAAGGATGATGAAACATTTTTAAAATTAATTAAAATTGATACTGATACCACTGCACTTATTAATTGCCAGTTGGCTTCCAGATTCAATTCAAGTTTCTGGTTGTCACCTTTAATGGTTCAGGACCTGGATAATAGCTGCCCACCTAGGAACATATAGTAGAGAAGTCTTGTATCTTCTTGAAAGGACACTACCACCTACAGATGCTACAGAAGCATGTCCTTAGTCATTAGTCAGGGGGCCTTCTCTGGAATAGTATTCTACCAGACATTTGGATAGGCCTTTCCAATGTGATCTTCAAAAAGACAGTAGTTGGTAGTATTTTACTAAGCCTCAGATGAAAGATCTCTGGAGAAGCAAATTTTTAAATCGTGTTGTTGTTTTTTTAAATTATTCCTGATGCCCATAATTGTTTGCACAAATGGTATTTGTTTTAATTCAAATTACATATTTGGGAAGTTGGTTATGGTATACTATAATATAATCCTAGTATTGTATTTTTCAGACTATAAGACGCACTGGTGTAAAAGACGCACCAAGATTTCAAAGAGGTGAATAAGAAAAAAAAAGTTTTTGTCCTCCCTGGCCCAGGTCTGCAGGCCTCCTAAACCCTCTGTGCACCCTGTTTTTTGCAAAAATAGGCCCATTTTTCACCTGATTTTGTGAAACATGGGGTGCGCAGAGGGTTTGGGAGACCTGCAGACTGCTTCTGAGGACTGGGGGAAAGCACAAACGCCCCTGTTTTTGCAAAAAACTGTTTTTCGCAAAAATGGGATGCAAGGGCAGGGCTTCAGGAGGCCAAAATTGCCGTATTTAGTATATAAGACGCACCAACATTTCCACCTTCTATTAGGGGGGGAAGGTGCGCCTTATACTCCAAAAAATACGGTAATTAAAAAATAAAATTATATAAATAATACTCCATATACATTTTTTTCCTAAACAAACATTTATTTTAGAATTTTTCTCTGCAGGGAATGGATACAATGGAAATATCTGAGAAGACAATCTCAGAGGAAGATAAAGCAAACTTAATTGTAAAACAAAGAGTGGGAAGACCAAAAAGAACCAAAAAGGATAGACTTTCGTGGCCAAAATTCCAGTCCATTAAGGGAAAGAAGATTTTGGGACACAGAAGATCTCGAAGTACATCAGATGCATATGAACATGGAATTCCAGATGTTTCTCCTACAAGCACAGATACAGAATCACAATTCCAGCCAGAAGAAATTCATGGAAAAATTAAAAAACAAAGCCAAAAGAAACTAAAGTTTCCAACTATTGGATTCAAGATGCACAAAAGTAAACTAGAACCATATGAAATAAATCCATTCAAAGAATATGAGAATGATACCGCTGTGGAACTCTCAGAGATAATGACAAAAAAGTATACTTCACTAGATGTAGACAGAAAACCAAAAGAAAAAGAGTCAAAAAGAGGTGTATCAGATGCAGTATTTCCACTTCCACAACATACCAAAAAATACCCTGATGTTGAACTTACTATTACAAAATCCAAAGAGAAGAAATTAAAATCCAATATAGAATTTACAAAACAAGAGCCTACAGTTGCAACAACACAGATGAAAACAGCAGTAATTCAAACAAAAGACATTACAGACTCTCAGATCAAAGTTTCACAAAATATTCCAAAAACGAGGAAGAAAAAGCAAAAAGATTCAAAAGTACAAATTGAAACCCAATATCAGAAAGAGGAAAAAGGAAAAGAAACAAATATTGTTAGCAAGTATGCATTACCACAAACTGAAGCTCCCAAAGTTGAGATGGACATCAAAATGCCTAAAATGGATTTGCCCCTTCCCAAAGCTGAGCTTAAGATGGGAGAAATTACTGCTGATATAAACATCTCAGAATTTGACATAAAGTCAACAGCACGCCAGGGAATTTTGGAATTGAAAACAACAAACCAAGAAACAAATATTACATCAGATAAAATTCCTGCAGATGGCTCAGCCATTACATTGGAAGACGATGAAACTAGATTCAAAATGTTAAAATTACAAATGCCCAGGTTTGGGTTATCACTTCCCAAACAGAAAGGTATTCCAGAGGGAGAACTTTCCATATCTTCCATGGAAGCAGACTTCCCCAAAACTGGACTAAAAACAGAACTCAAGACTGCAGCGATTGAAGCTGACATTATGTTGACAGAAGTGGAGATAGAGGCCCCCAGTCTGGATGTGGAGATTGGAGATAAGGGCAAAATCAAAATGCCTACATTGAAGATGCCTAGCGTCAAGGTTGCCAAACTCAAAGCGCCAGAAGTAGGGATCTCCATGCCAAAGGTTGAGGCTGATATCACCCTTCCCAAAGGAAAAGCTGAAGTGTCTAATGGTTCAGCAGCCATAAAATTGCCAGAGGCTGAAAGCACCATTGACGGACAAGGACTGAAGATACACATGCCAAAATTCAAGATGCCCAGCATGGGATTCTCTAAACCAGACATCAAGGGCCCCAAAATCGATGTGGATGTCAGTATGCCTAAAGTGGACGTTTCTCTTCCTGAAGCTGAGATCCACGTTGAGAAATCTGAGGTAAAAGGAGAAGACATTACCATTTCAGCACCAGAAGTAAAGATTCCAACGGGTTTGGCCAGCCTGGAACTCAAAGCTCCCGAAGTAGATGTAGAGGCTCTTTCTGGAAAGGTTTCTGTGCAGGGCCCCGTTCTCATTAAGCAGGAAAGCGGGGATAGGAAGTTCCAAATGCCCAAGTTTCATATGCCCAAATTTGGAATGTCACTGCCCAAAGGCAAAAGTATCCCAGAGGCAGAAATCAGCGTACCTTCTGTGGAAGCAGAACTGCCAAAGACAAAATTGAAAGCGGAAGTGACACTGCCCTCTGCTGAGCTTCAAACCGATCTTAAGCTTCCACAAGTGGAGGTAGATGCCCCTAGTTTAGACGTGGAGATTGGAGATAAGGGCAAAATCAAAATGCCGGAAGTGAAGATGCCTAGCGTCAAGGTCCCCAAGATCAAAGGGCCAGAAGTAGGGATCTCCCTGCCAAAGGTTGAGACAGACGTCACCCTTCCCAAAGGCAAAGTTGAAGTGTCTGATGGTGTAGCGTCCGTAAAATCGCCAGAGGCTGAAGGCACCATTGACGGAGGAGGACTGAAGATACACATGCCAAAGTTCAAGATGCCCAGCATGGGATTCTCCAAACCAGACATCAAGGGCCCCAAAATGGATGTGGATGTCAGTATGCCTAAAGTAGACATTTCTCTTCCCAAAGCTGATCTCAGTGCTGAAATGGAACCAGAGCTGAAATGGGATAAACCTATTGGTGGCATTGATATGTCTGTCCCCAAAACAATAATTCCAACTGGGCAAGGTTCCTTGGAAGTGAGATCACCTCACCCTGAAATCGAGCCTCCTTCCTCTATAGCTGTGCAGATGCCTGATGTTCAAGTTGAAAGTGGGGATAGTAAATTCAAAATGCCCAAGTTTCAAATGCCCAAAGTTGGAATTTCAAGACCAAAAGCAAAAGGTTTTTCAGAGGGAGAAGTCACCATGCCTTCCCTGGAAGGAGACCTCCCAGAAACAGGACTTAAAATGGAAATCACATTGCCCTCTTCAGAGCTTGAAGCTGACATTAATCTTTCAGAAATTGGCAGGGAGGCCCCAAGCCTTGATGTGGAAGTTGAAGAGAAAGGCAAGATCAAAACTCTTGGGGTGAAGTTGCCTAGTGTCAAGCCCCCCAAGCTCAAAGGGCCAGAAGTAGGAATCTCCCTTCCAAAGATTGAGACGGACGTCTTCCTTCCCAAAGGTAAAGATGAACTGGCTGATTCTGAGGCTGCCAGCAAAGTGGCAGAAGCAGAAAGTAGTGAGAAAGGCAGGATGAAAATACATATGCCAAAGTTCAAGATGCCCAGTATGGGATTCTCCAAATCTGATGTCAAGGGCCCTAAAATAGATTCAGATGTCAATATGCCTGATGTACACACCTCTCTTCCAAAAATTGAGCTCAGCACTACAAAACCCCAGCTTAAGACAGATGAATTCAAGGACGACATCAGAATAGCAGCCCCTGAAGTAAAGATTCCATGGGTCCCAGTCGCTGTGGAGCTGCAATCTCCTGACGTAGAAGTACAAGCTTCTTCAGGTAAGATTGTTGTACAGGGAAAAGTTTCTGATCTTGGTGGTAGGGTAGTAAGTTCAAAGGTTCAAATGCCCTTGCTGGGAATTTTCCTTACCAAGAGGAAAAGTGTTACATAGAGAGGAGTCTCCCAAAGCATATAATCTGAAATCCTAGTTCCATAATGGCGAACCCATGGCACACATGTCACAGGTGGCACACAGAGCCCTCTCTGTGGGCATGTGAGCCATTGTCCCAGCTCAGCTCCACCATACATGTACACATGTCTCCTGCCAGCCAGCTGATTTTTGGGTCTCTGCCGTGCATGCCAGGGCATGCAGGAGATGCGCGCATGCGCGTGGGGCAGGGGGGAGTTAAAATTGACTATGGAGGAAACTATTATTAGAAGTCTTCATTCTAGTTTGCCAAAAAGGAACATTAGATAAATAAATTATTGACAATTATATAAAAAAAGTATTAAAATGACCAAAGTTAAGGTTCTAAGCACAGGACATTTTAGACCAGCAATTAAAGCTTGTACAGTAGATATGCAAATCAGTTTACCTAAAGCCTTAGTTCCTTCACTTGATGTCAGTTTTTAAAATGAGAGTTAAAACCAGATGAGGTTGATGACAGAAATGATAAATCATTAGCAGGAATTGAGGCTTCTAAAAGGAAAGTATTGGGAATTAAAGTAGAAAGACTGAAATTCTTGTAAGTGGAACAGAAATTAAAATTTAAAACTAAAGTTGTATATAAGAAAATTAAAAGATAAAATTTCAAATGGCTAACTCTGGGATCTCATTTTCTAAAGGAGAACTTCCAGATATTGCTATTGGCCTATCCAAGGACATTGATGTTCCCCAGCTGAAAACAACAATGGATATTATTGATATTGCAGTGGAAGCGCCAACACTTGAAATGGAGTCAGATGTACTTGGTGAAAAAAAGGATGTTTTGGAACAGAAAATAAAAATGCCCCAAATTATTAGAGCTGATGTGAAGACTGCAGCAGTAGGCATACCATCTGTTGATATTTCTGTCACACAGTCAGAGGTAAGCACTCAGGATTTACATGATGCAACTAAGGAGCCAGAAGCTAAGGGACAGATAACTAAGAGAGGAAGTTTAGATGGAGAAGAAAAAGGACATTTCAAAATGCCAAAATTCAAACTGCCCTCATTGAGCTGGTCCCCTAAAAAGGAAGCAAGCCTTAAAACAAATGTAAAAGAAACTCTGGAAGAATCTCATCTTGGCATAGTATCAGATGATACAGGCACAGAACCAAAAGTAACTCTTTCAGAAGGTCAAGGAGTTCCTACTGATGGAAATGTAGACATAGCCGCCAAAAAAGGTCAAGTAAAAAGACCTCATTTAATTATGCCCAAAATCTCACTGTCTAAGACAAAGCTACCAAAAGCAGAGGTAGATATAGTAATGGAAGGTGATGGAGCTTTGGTGCAAATACCTGACATAGAAAACAGTTTTACCACAAGTAAAGTAGAGGAAACAGAAATAAGTGTAAAAATGCTGAAAGGTGAAATCAAAGAAATCCAAACATTCCAGACAGATACAGATATCAGCTTACCCAAAACTGATATTAAGGTGTCCATGACAAAAAGTTCATTTGAACAGAAATGTTTAGAAACAGAGTTCAAAGGTGACATTTGTATGGACAGTGCAAGTATGAAATCTGATGGTACAGAAGGAGAGTTTAGGATGCCAAAACTGAAAATGCCAAAGTTTGGCGTTTCAGATCTGTCAGAAAGTAAAATTTCAGATCTGTCAGGCAGTGGAATCACTTTATCAATACCTGAATCTGATGCCTCTCAGTTCCAAATGACTACAGAATCTGATGAATTTGGTGAAAAAGCTCAGCCCTTACAAGTTAAAAGTGATGAAGGGATTTCTGAAGAAATGCACACTGAGGAATCTCAGAGTTGGTTTAAAATGCCCAAATTCAAAATGCCTTCATTTGGTAGAACTTCAAAGGCAAAAAAAAGTGAGGCTGAAACTGAAGACATCACTGGAGAAGCTCATGTTACTGAATTACAAGTTGAAGTAAAATCTCCTGAAGTTGTAACCATCTCAAGGGAACTTGACAGTGAAAAAAAAATCTCAGAACAAAAAGTCATGCTTCCTCAAGAGGATGTTAGAGCACAGAAAGAACAGCAGTCTACCACTGACCAATTAGTGGGTGAAGGCAGTTTTTTACAGTCCTCAGAAAAAGTTGGCAGGAAACCTAGGGACCTGGAGCCCAAAATGTATGCTGATATAGTTAAAGATGGTGCAGAAGGACAAATTTCTCAAACTGAGTTCATTGGCACTATCCCAAAGGTGGATATTGATAGCAACATCCCTAAAAGTGAGATGACCATTCAGCAACCCGAAGTCATACCAGATACTATGGCAGTGGCTGAGATACCATCTACTGACATTACTATGGGAAAGAAAATCGATGCTACTATTACAGACCCAGAACCTTTGCAAAGCCTTGATACACAACCTGAAGAGTTGGGGACTGAAAAGAAGTCACCCAAAAAGGATTCTCAGGGAAAAGAAAGTATATTCAAAATGCCAACATTCAGTGTGCCTTTGTTTGGATGGTCTACCACAAAGAGCAGTGCCATTGTTCCCGGTATTGAATCTGACCTAGAAGAGCCTGCTGTTACTCTTTCCAAAGTTAAAATGGATGTTTCAATCACCGATGAAGACTTTGAAATCATTGATTTCCCAGTTGAAGGCTTTGAAAAAGATTTGCCTAAAGAAGGGGACGTGAAAGCAGAAGAGAAAGAGAAAACAAGTAAAACAAAAGCACCTAAATTCAAGATACCAAAATTTGCCAACTTGCGGAGTAAATCTCAGGGTGTAGAAATTCAGGTTGATTCACCAAAAGTGCAGACTGAGCCAGGGTCATTAGTTAGACTTGAGGGAGAAACATCAGGAATCCAAGTTCAGGATAAAAAACCTGGTGATGCAGAAGAAAGTTTCCAAATGCCCAAATTCAAAATGCTCAAGTTCACACATAGAATTTCTGAAGGAGACAAATTGACTTCAGAAGAGACAATGGATATAAAGGATACTGCTGATGATGATATTTCCCAATTGCAATTCAAGACTATGTTCCCTGAAGAGAAAGGAGATGATATTCAGAAATCAAAAGTCAGAATTACAACATTGTCTGAACCTGCCATTCAGAGACCACAAGTTGGAAGTAAATTCCAATCTACAGATTCTTCTTTTGTGGATACAACAGTGTATGTGCATAAACAAGTGACAAAGGAATTCAGTGCTGAATTTCTTAAAGAGACAATAGAGACAATGGACAGTAACATTCAAAAGTCAATCGCTAAAATTACAACATTGAAGGAGCCAGATATTCAAAGAGCACCCCTTGAAATTAAACTTCAGCCTGATGATCCATTTAGTTCAAGTGCACCAGTGCAGGTTAAAGGATTGATCACTGAAAGTAAAGAAATAAAGATGGAAAGTAAATCTACCTTTGGCTGTGGTGATGTTGCTAAAATACAGGAATCTTTCTCCACTCAAATAGTAAAAGAATCTGAGATTCCTCCATCAGAAGTTAAATCTACTGCCTTTGGATTTTCGCTTCTCAAAGTGAAAATCCAAGAATCACATGTGAACTTAGATGTACCAGTCAAGTTATCTTCCACAAAATGTATGGGGGAAATATTTGAGGATAAGGATCATCAACTTTCAGGTACAGGAGAAGCAACACAAAAGGCTGGTTTGAGTGAAGTGAAATCATTTGATAAAGATAAGGATATAACTTATGAATATATTGAAGGAACATCTTCTGCTGCAACACTGACAACACTTAAATCCTTTACAGTTGACATACAGTCTTCTAGTGAATTTGCAGAGAGTCACTCTGAGTCAATAGAGATAGCTAAATCTGCTATAGAAACTGCAGAGGAAACGTCATTTACAAGTAGCACAGACGAGGTCACAGATGAAAAAGATAGTAAGAGATCTGGTAGATTTAAACTTTGGTTTCCAAGTATTGGGTTTTCTCCCAGTACGGATGACACAACATCAGATTCAAAACCTGAAGCTCAACCAAAACCTCAACCTGATGATTCATCGAAATTAGACAGTGATACTGCCAAGGAAACTGAAAAAACAGGATGGTTTAAATTTCCTAAGTTAGGTTTTTCATCTCCAACAAAAAAGAGCAAGGAAGGGGGCAAAGAAAAGGAAACAGATTCAAAAGAAGGAAAGGGTGAAGAAAGCCCAACAGACAAAACCGAAACTTTCTTTGATGCTCAGGAAACCTTATCACTCAAAGAGAAAGAAGAAAATGAAACCTCAGGTGATATACCATCAGAGCCCATTGTTTCATCTTCAGCAAGAACTGAATTGATCCTCTTAGAGAAAGGGAAAGCCAAACCCAAACGCACTCCTGAAGACTCATCGAAATAAAATTGTTTCTTCCTCCACATAAATAAAAATACAATATCATCTTGAAAAGTACTTTTTTTTTAAAATCAGAAAGTAATATTGCCTTCATTTCAGCAAAATAAATAGAATGCTACCTTAAAATGATCTTTAAAATACTTTATATTGCAATAGTGTTTATAAGTTCAAGGAATAGTCTTTCGTGTCTTCACAGAAACAAGTATTACCTGCAGTATGAAATACATGTATAAGAAAATCTAGACAGATGATGGACCTTACCATTGATTAAAGATATACATAGTTCCAGTGAAGCCAATCAAGATACTATCTGTTAATTTCTGTAAAGATATTCTTTTTGCCAGATCTATTTTAGAGAAACCAAAGCAAAGCGAGAGATTAAATATACTGTTCTGAAAATTACAGTGATTTTGTGTGGGATTATTTGCAAAAAGTAATAAGAAACTAGTGCTGAGAGAAATAGAAATATATTTCTCCTTTTTTAGATTTTATTTTTTTAAACTACATTTATGCTGCTATCTTATTAAAAACATCATTCTTAGACTACTCAGAGATTATTGTAAACTAGATAAATGGAAGTAAGAACCTAAATCTTATAAAAGTTGCTCTTTTGAGACTTTTTTCATCCAATACAATTGAGTCAGTCCAAAATATAACAGCTGGATTTGCACCTCCTAAATTTGATTAGTTTTAAACTTTTTTTTCTTCTAATTGGCATGTGATGTGAACCCAATCCATTTCTACAAGACAAGAAAATGGGTTAATTCAGTAGCATGCTTGGTAAATAAAGCCCATCTTATTCACAGTTCAGGTGAATTATTGGGAGCTACAGCAATTGTGTATCTATTATAAATCTAAGTTATTGCCTGTGGTGACTTAGTGCCATATTTTCCATTATATTGTGCTGACAAAGCTTTCAATTGATAGATATATCCTAAGTATTTACCAGAACAGCCTATCTCATTCAAGTTGCTTTTGAATTGTCTTTCAAATCAAGAATCTTAATGCTGATATATTAAGGTCTTTGTTGGTGCTCCATCTCATGAGCAAATGTGTGCCTAGAAGTCAACATCCATTCCCTTGTTGCCGCTACTTGGGAGTTTTCCAATATGCTAAGCAAGAATTTAACGCTTTTCTGCTTCTCTAAACAGATACAATAAAAATAACATTTTTCATATGATATAATGATAATGTATTCAGTTTACAACATATTACTGCCAAGTAATAGTGAATTTCCCCTATTTTAATACTTTTAATCACCAAAAGACAAGATTCATAAGATCAATCTACCTTAACAAAAAGAATCTTTTGAATCAAGATGGAGGTCCTAAATAAAGGGTTCTGAAGGGGTTTAATGTCAAGTACTTCAGTGTGACATGATTATAAATTGGAATTCAATTAACCTGAGAAGATAGGAATAGTGTGTGGTGTCATCTTTGAACTACAAAGTATAAATAAAAGAGGACAAGTACACATGGTTTTAAAGGTTTCTTGGAGATGTATAGTTATTATTGGATTCTGAATTCTATGATTTCTTTTTTTACAAATATATAGCTAATAAAATATATACCTATTTAAAAATTATACTAATTTATGACAAGAATGTAGAATATATTCTGGTTCTGCTGCCAATATGGAAATAAAAGCAGTATTGTTTGTATTGTTATAATCACTCTGATTACAAAGTAATCACACATGACGATGTGCTTATCTGACAATGCTGGCAGTCTTAAATAAACCTATGCTTGAGTCATAGGCTCAGGACTCCTAGTGTATTTGTGAAGAGAAGCAACGTACCCCAGAGAGATTTGAAATGGAAGCCACACTTTTTAAATTCCACAGCATCATCTCCACTGATGGTATGAAAGCCCCCTGTGTTTTCAGAGGTCTTTGAGAGGACTCTGCATTGGTAAGAGTTGCCTATTCAGGTTTTCTTTCCAAGTCTTTCCCTTCCCCATTTTAATCAGATGGGGTTGACATTTTCTACTCTAGCAATTTATAACTTCATTGGTAGAAGTAGAACAAGATACAGATTTCAGGGAAATTGAAATATATATATTTTGGAAGGTGTTTAAATAAAAAGGCCTGCAGCAGAGTGAATACACTATGTTATCATTTAATGGCTGCAATTGATTCCAACGAAGTAGTCACTAAGTGTGTGTGTGTGTGTGTGTGTGTGTGTGTGTGTGAGAGAGAGAGAGAGAGAGAGAGAGAGAGAGAGAGAGAGA
>JANHFT010004190.1:156551-168576 GCA_032467955.1 Pseudoxenodon macrops | reverse complement strand
AGCCAGATGAATACCTGGTAGACAGATTTTTTCCCCCTATTTTCCTCCCCAAAAACTAAGGTGTGTCTTATATTCAGGTGCATCTTATACTCCGAAAAATACAGTATATAAAAACTAATCTAGATACTAATTATATTCAATTAGAAAAACACACTGTCTCTAGTTTTGCTATTTAAAAACTATAAAAATTGTTTCTCATGTAATATTTTCTGCTTGATATTGAAGAATTGTATTTGAGTGGTGTGGTGGCCCTAGTGGTGAAGATGTTCATCTCTGATTCAGAAGGTTGAGAGTTCAATCCTAGGTAGCAGCAGATGTTCATCTCCTCGGGCACAAAATAATAATATTTTCTGCAAACGCCATGTAAGTATCAGAAAGGCATCTGAACAGTAACTGCTCAGCTGGTTCAGTGCCCCAACTCTACCTCGAATTAAGGGATTACAGGGTCATAAAAAGAGAGTTTTATTGAAGATCTGTACTTAGGTCCTGAATAAAATTACTATAAAGGATGGACAACAAGTGCCTTCCAGATTTTCATTCTCACCAATCTCAGCCAGAATGGCAATGGGAAAGGCCCAAAATCTATATTACACTGTGATCTAATGAGACAAATTGGGGACTGTAATGGGGAACCTATGGGCGTGCCATAGGTGGCAGACAGAGCCATATCCGAGGGCACGCAAGGCATTGCCCTATGTCAGCTGCTGATTTTTGCTCTTCCAGAGGGTGAGGGGAAGCCGTTTTCGCCCTCCACAGGCTTAAAGCCTGGGGAGGGCGAAAAACGGTCCAAAGGGCCAACTGGAGTGAGGCCTGTGCGCATGTGCAGGGGGGCAGCACAGGTGGTTGTGTACACATGTGCAGGGGAAGGGCATTGCATATGGGTGTGGGCACGAAAGCGCAAGATCCCTCCACGCTCCCCCCGCTTTTGGCATGCGATCAATTGCTTGGAATAAACAAATCATTAAATATGTCAGGACACTAAAATGTATCTGAAAATGAAAATGCAATTGTGACAAATGCTGTGGGATATAATTCGAAATGTTCTGGTTTATGTTTTTAATTCCCGTTCTACAAAGTTAAGTTTGCCAGAATTAGAACCTCTCTTTTAATCATATAATCACTGTCACATAACCATTTCAACTTTCCATTTTAAACTGCTAATTAGATACAGTACATTGGCATTTTCCTAAACTGAAACATGTTGAAGGAGGTAAAAACTTAAGGCTGAAAAGAATAATGGCTGCATATAAAAAGTGGCAGGACTAAAGATTGCCTATTATAGAGCCTATATTACAGTTTTGCAAGTCCTGAAAATACAAACAAAAGAATCTGCGTTGATGATCTTCAACCAATCCAATCTGTGGAAGCCCCAAGGGTTGCCAAAAACGCAGGCTATCCATTCTTGGATTGGAGATGCACAGGGGACTGAAGCAGCAGCTGAACAGAAAAGCACGATTTCTTTTTCCTATTATTTTTTGATAGGCATGGTAACATAAAGCAGTTCCCAGTTATGACAAGCTTGTGTTGTGGATGGTAGGAAACATGAGGCACCACTAAAACAAGTGCTAAACTGTGCTGTAAAATCACTGTCATCGTATTGGTTCATTTAATGCCAAACTACCATTTCCCCAAAAAGACCTGTCCTGAAAATAAGCCCTAGCACGTTTTATGCATACACCTAATATAAGCCCTACCCCCAAAATAAGCCCTACTAAAGACCCTGCACAGCTGGCCAGCCACCCATTCCATCTGGTTGCTCGTGGTGCCATGGCCACGAGGCGAGACAGGATAGTGGTGGAGCTGCCCCACGCGCCCCATACCAGCTTACTTCAGGACCCCTGCAACCAGGCCATCCACTCCCCGACAACTGCCTTGGGGCAGTAGCACCAGCAGCCATATGCAACAGGAGCCCACATGGCCACCAGTCCCACTTCTGCTTGCTCGCGGCCGCAACAGAGCAGAAGGCCAAGTGGCATCTGGTGCCGTGGTCATGAAGCATGGCACGTGTCAAGGCATGTAGGCCCCTGATGAGGGGGCCCTGCAGTAAGCTGGTGCAGGGCACGTGGGGCAGCTCCGACACCACCTTGCCTTGCAGTGGCGGCATTGGTGTACCATGTGGCCTTCTACACCACTGCAAGCAAGTAGTAGAAGTGGGCCTCCCGTACCTGGCAAAAAATAAGACACCCCCTGAAAATAAACCCTAGTGCTTATTTTGGGGCCCAAAGGAAAACAAAACTTGATCTTATTTTTGGGGAAACACGGGTAGTTTCTCTTTGGATTCAATGGAATTTTTTCTCACCTGTGCCCACTTCAACTGTTTGATCCGTTGCTCAAAGTATTGCCAAACTGTGTCTCACCTGGCTATTTCTGCTATCTCTGCAGTCTGCACAATGAAACTGTAGGGATCCTGTTCACCATAATCTTCATCTTCCATCTCTCGGCTGTTGCTATGCTTCTGTTTATTCAACCCGGAGCTGCGGGTCCTGGGAGTCTGGGTGGCTGTTGAGGTATGGGAGCGTTTGTGTTTAGGGGAACTGTGATTTGAGCCATACTCCTCCTCGGAAGTGGAAGTATAATCTGAGCCCTGATGCCGCCGCCTCGAAGCTTATATAAAATGAATTGGTTTTCAGATGATGGCAAGGAAGAAAAAATTGAAGAAAAGTAAAGACAAGACTTCAAAAAAGCCATAACACAAATGCAATCAGCCCAAGAAAAGAAGGGGTAAGAAAACCTCTGTGCATACCATGAGATGGAAGAGATTTTTAATAGGTGAAAATCAAACAGCTTACACTTTAGTTGGAATGGATGTCGATGACCCAATTATCACACTCTTATCACACATCTGTCATACGCTTTATTTCCAGTCATCTGGTGGCCACTTGCTAATGTTTTTATCGTTGCTTGATAAAACATGCTCCCCAGTGAAGAGATATTATTCCATTTGGAAGATGAGCTGATTACGTGCTCAACTGGATCCCTTTCCCCAGCCCTTCAATCAGGTAGGACAAGGCCTGGTTTCACCACAATGACAGAAGCATTGAAAAAAAATGAAACAATGCTCCAAACTACACAAAATCTTCAAATTTCATTTGAAATCTCACTAGAGATTTCTAGTACAATGTCCATGTACTATGCTCCCTCAAAAGAGTTTAGATGAGGACACCAATCGTCTTGCCTGAAGTCTTGAAAAATATGAAAAAAATACAAAATCACCAGAAATTTAATGATCTTCTGAGATATCAGCTATCTTTTACAGCATATTTTTAATTTTGTGGTCCCATCAAAATTTAATGTTGCCAATTTCTGCTGTTCAGGAACCTTTAGCTGATTTCCTTTCTGTAGTTTTATCTAATGTGCAAAGATTATGGTATTTTATCTAATGTGCAAAGATTATAGTAGAGTTGGATGGGCCCATATTAGGGATGAGCTGTTTCACACTGACCCATACTCTACATTTGTTAGTTCCTCAAATAGCCAACACTTGAATAGAACTATAGGCAGACAACCAGGTAGAAACAATTCATCTTATAGGGTTAGGAACCAATTTATATCAACCTCTCAAGCAGTAGGAATAATTCATCAGAACAAAGCACAAATGTGTGATGCAATGTGTGGTAAAATGGTCATTCCCCCATCTGTCTGTTGTTATAAGTTATATTCATCATTATCGACAAATGAAAAATATTTTGCAAGGTACATATAACCGTAAACTTTGACACGGTAGGATTTTTCTACACGTGGCATGAGCTTTTCATCTCAATGTGCACAAAAGGTCCCAAGAGAGACAATTAGGCAAGTTAGTCTTCCATATATTCCACCTTAGGAATCATTAATTTCAGATGGCTCCATTTCCAAGTACAAGTAAGTAGCTCTAAGGCCAGCAGGAAAAGCAGAAATGGTTGGCTTGTTTACACAGTCAGGAATACTACAGGTTCCAATAAAGGAGGATATTTGTAACTCATGGTTGAAATTAGGGGTCCTTGGTTCTCTCTGAGATTGCTTGTTTTCTCACAGACGTTTCATTACCCAATCTAGGTAACATCATCAGTGCTGGTAAGGAGCAAACCCCACTCTTTATACGAGACCCCCTCATACTACCAGGTTTCTTAAATTTGTATTCAATTCAGCATTGCTATTTTTTTATTCAGTGGTTTGAAACTTTCCAAAGCTGCTTATAAGAGGCTTGAAGATGGAGATAACAATTTTAATAAAACAATGGTTCAATCCTCTCAGCAGTATATTTACAGCTAAACTATTGACTATAGAAACTGCAAAAAGAAAAAGAAAAAATTCAAAACTTTAGATTGGATCTAAAAAAAGTATAAGTCTGCATTCTACCCTTTATAGTGGCTGTGACAGCATGGCGGTAAAGAAAATTTACAAAAAAGCCAGTCAGCCAAAGCCTTTATTTTAAATAAGACTTCTACTTTTTTCCTTTTGCTAAGGAATGACCCATTTGATTCCCGAATTGCCTTGTTTATATTTATTAAATGTATATGCCACCCATCTCACTACTAAGTGACTCTGCAGCTTGCAACACCATATCAGATGCTGAAGCCCAGGAAACTACCCAATAGCTAACAAATGTAGCTTGTTTTAGACACGAACGACATTAATTTACTGCAATTTTCTAACTGTTAGAAAGAGATCTTAAGTGTTCATCTTCTGAGATGCCAGAAATGAAAATCAAGCCTTTCCAAAGAGCTTTTATTCCTGAATTATGGGCTTTACCCTGATCTCCAATCTCTACTATAAACTAAAAGCTCAAGCCCACAGACCCAGGCTGGTACTACATGGCTATTAATCTCCGCAAAGAACAGCAATCTGCAGACGGCTTCAACTTTCCAAGTCTTTAAATTAATTAAATTAATTAATAATTTATAATTATAATTATTATAATTAATAATAAATTAATAAATTAATTTTAATTTGTACCATCCAGCAATTAAGACTGGTTAAGAGACAACAGGGAATTAATTACTTCAGCATTACTGATTGCGTAAACAGGCAGTGAGTGAAAAAGAAAACTCTGCAAGAAGGGTAACTTGGTAGTCTCACATGTTTTCTACAAGAGATTAAATCCGTGGGGCTGTGTGTGGCCTTCACACTGTACATCATGATGAAGAGTTAAAGGCAAAGGCCTGCCGAAATCAGATGTCCCTGGTTGTTGCATTTACTGGTTTGCGTTTACTGAAGGACTAATCCACTTATTTATTTTTTCTGTTGTAACAGCTCTCCTGAACCATATGCAGATAGTCCTTGACGTACGACCACAATTGGACCCCAAATTTCTGTTGCTAAGCAAGACAGTTGTTAAGTGAGTTTTGCACCATTTTATGACTTTTCTTCCCACAGTTGTTAAGTAAATCACTGCAATTGTTAAGTTAGTAACGCGTTTATTAAGTGAATCTGGCTTCCCCATTGACTTTGCTTGGCAGAAGGGTCGCAAAAGGTGATCACATGATACCAGGACATAATGCAATTGTCATAAAACATGCTAGTTGCCAAGTATCCAAATCTTGATCACATGACCATGGGGATGCTGCAATGGTTGTAAGTGTGAAAAATGGTCACAAGTTACTTTGTCAGTGCTGCTGCATTTTCAGTCACTAAACAAATGGTTATAAATCGAGGACTATCTGTAACTTCCAGAACTGTTGGACTGCACTCCAATCTGTTTTTGGAAAATAATGATTCAGAACTGCTCTGCGAGGTTATTTTATCTAAAGTAACACTGGGTTTAAAGTTATCTATGCTTATTTGTGTCTCACCCACCCGAAAATGAATTCACAAGAGACAAAACCATGTTATATAGGCTATTAGTCGAGACTGAATGCTGAAACATTTGTAGAACTGCTCTTCTACAAACTAGAGTCAATGCAGATGAAGTAGAAAGTCCACAATAGGACATTAGTTAGGGTAGAAATATTAGTCATATGGTGATTGGTGTGGACTCCCAATCTTAACTTCTACACTGAAACTTGTTAGCCATTGCTGCAAAACACTAGAAGACAAAAACCAATTCATTTGAAAGAAAGAGAGGGCAAAACTAAGACTGAGGTGAATACTGAAATAAGCAGCTTTGCCCCAAAATAAATTATCTGTAAACTTGGGTCCTTACTTTCCATCATGCGCTATTATTTATGTAATCCATTTATATTTGGTGCCATTCAAAGGCTTTAATTCATTTGAGCACACTTGCCTTAAATATTCACAAGACATAAACTGAAATTGCTTATAAATAAATGGTTCTGCATATTCCAAACTCATTCCCTGGGGATACGTATACCAAGTTAAAGTCATTTCTTACACTCTCGGTTTCTCCCAGTGCTAAATAAAAAACACAGGGGTTGGTTAGTAAAATAATGCAGTTTGGCAGGAAGTTTCTTTAGATTCAGGATAGGAAATGTTTGGCGCCTTGAAAACTTTTGGATGTCAACTCCTATAGGTCCCAGACATTATTGCTACTGGTCAAAATTTTGGGAGGTGCAATCCAAAATATCTGGAGAGCATAGTGTTGCATACCTCATCCTACACTGATATGATTTGAACTACGTGTGCATAATCTGATGAAAAGGGACTACACTGACAAATTGTCTCTTCTGTGAATATAATCCTCCAGAGAGGAGACCATGTCAATTATAGCTGCCTTGCCATTTGAAGCTATACAGTTGTTGTTTTATGATTTATTACATTTATGTGCTGCCTGTCTCACTACTAAGTGACTTATATCACACCTATTTTTCTACTATAATCTAGAATTCTAATTTAGAAGACACTGGAGGGAGATTTATGATTCCCCATAAATTGCTTGAGGTAAGAAATATGCAGTTTTGGCACTTTCGGGAGCCATAGAAAATTCAAAAGAAGGATATTGAGGAAATACAACCATTTTTTTCCTAGCCACGTAGAAGCATTATATCAGTGCTTTATCTAAGGAGCTAATCAGAAGAGTGTGATGGAAATGATAAGAGGCTGGACATGCAAGATGGAGACACGGTGACTTTGAACATGACAGTTGCATTATAATAGCCTTTGAGATTTGAGATAAACAAATAAGAAAGAAACTCTGCTTTGATTATTTAAATGCAAAAAGTAAAAATATGAAGGATTATATTATGACAAGGGGTTAGAGTCATCTCCGTTATCTTTTGCATAACTTAGGTGATTTGTGTTGGGAAAATCGTAATTATAAAGGAAAAAATAGTCCAATTACTCACTGGAGGCTGAGGAGTATTTCACACTGCTGGAACGTGTCCTGCTGAAAGATTGCTTGGAAGCAGCTACCACTGATGCGGTTTTCTTAACCGCATTTTTAGCTTCTGACACAAGCGGTTTTCGAGTAGAATAGTATGACTCTGCACTGCGCCCAGAAAAGGTTGGCTTTGATGGGGCACTCTCAGAGTCACTTGGCACCGTGAAAGATCCTGCCCGTTTCCTTGGCATGGCAAGAATGTCAAGCCTTGAGAGCTTCTTGGCCTCGACCGGTTGCTTGGAAGATGCTGTGGTTCCTTCAGGATGTGCTGCTGTTTTCTCTGTGTCGGCACTCTCGTTGTCTGAGGTATCTCCCAACCGGGCTCGGCGAAGTTTGGAGGCTCTCGTGGGCCTTGGGGTCGATAGACTATTCGACCTGGTAAGAACTTGTTGAATCTTTTGCACCGTTGTGGTTACCTTGCTGTGATCTTCTTTGGTTGACTGTGAGAAAGGCTTCTTTTTAGAAAGGGGCCTTGAGGGGGGTTGTTCCTGGTCAGAAGAGGCTATTTCACTTGGAGGCAAATACGGGAGGTTGCTACTTCTCTCATCATCTGTGTAATCCTGAGATCCACTTGTTCCTACGCCGTGTTTCACTTGAAAACGCCTTGCGTTCTCACCTTTGCTCCCAGTCTCAGGCGGAATTGCTCTCCGTTTTTCTGAAAGCCTGTCACGTGCACTAGCTTGAATATTTTGCTCTTGGCCAGATGAGGTGGATGATGGCCTTTCTTTCTGTGAAGGTGACACCGTTTTTTGCTTTGGTGGGTGACTTGGCAGGTTTTTACCGCTTACCAAGCTGACAGTGCTGGCTGTGTCCACGTCAGACTCTCCAGATAAAGAGTCTTCTAAGTGCCCGGAAGGATTTTCTGGAACATCGAGCTGGTGAGTTTGACAAAGAATTTTGGCTTCCAAGGCTGCCAGGGCAGTTTCAGTGTCTTTAAGAAGGAGATGGGTCTCAGGATTATAGTCCATACGATTTGCTCGTGTGACCTCAAGATCTTTAAGTAGAGGATGACTTGAGATATGGGGGAGCCTGTTTTGAGGAATGTTGCTGCTTGACTTCTCTTTGGTAAAACTCTCTTGTCTAACAAAAGATGACATTTCTTTTGTGGCTACAGTTTGTTGTTCTGGTAGTCCCTGGTGTAATGACATAACCATTTTTCCATTTGAGTAAAGACATGTATTATTCATTCCTTTGGCAGCTGCCTTTCCATACTTGAAAGGAGGTTCTTCTTTGTCTATTTCAGGAGGAGGAGGTGGCATGCTTGAAGTAAGCTTTGAAGGAACACCAATCTCTTCTGCTTCATCACCGATATAAAAAGATGTTGACAGTGGATCACTTAATGCTCTCAAGCCTGAAAGTCTTGGCATAGGACACTGAGAGCTTCTAGACTTTGCATTTTCAGCCCTTATTCGATTCTGTTCAGACATTTTGGTGCCATCTTGGCTTTTCCTACCTTTTTCCAAGTTGATACCATCATCAGATTTGCTGGCATCACTAAGGCTGTCTGGATCCAAATCTTCCTGAGTTAACAATCGACAGTCAGAATCCACATATATTTCTTCCCTGAAATCATTACTAAAGTTCCTTTGGGAAACTTCAGGAAAGGTCTCGTGACAAATTAAAATAGTTGGTGTTGGACTTTCCAATTTTTCACCTGGAGGGAGTTGAGGAAGAAGTCGTCTGGTCCGTGATGCCACTGAAATCTCAGATTCTCCCATTCTGAGACTGGAATCCTTTTCTGAGAAAGATAGGGAGACAGTCATTAAACTCAAAAATTAGGATGTCTTGTTGTATGCAAAGATAGACAGCTTTGTGTCATCTTTGCCTTTCTTGTTTTCTTAGCTTTGTCCCTTTGTCCCACTCATCACACTCTGTAGAGAAAAGTACTACTGAAACATCCTTTTTTCCCTCCATGGAGTTAATTGCTTTTCTAGAATTGAAAAATATTCCAGAAAGCTTCATTAATAGATTCAATCACATTCCATGGGAGAGGAAAAGGCATGAAAGAAGGGAATTGGCACAGAAAATTTCTTTCCACGTTTAGTGTTTTGTTGCATGGAGAACAACTAAACTCTGCTTTAAAATGTGTACTTTGAAGGCATTTCATCTGTCCCTTTTCCAGAATTTTTTTGACATGACTAAAATATGGCAGCATAAACAGGCTATTTCATCAAGCTCAAATTGTAGGATACAATATTTTTAAGCTTAAGTTTTAAACTTCATCAAATGGATTCTGTTGGATCTCAAGCCAACGTCTAATACCATTGGTTATGGCATTTTTCTGAACAACGTGACAGAACTGAGACTTGAAGTCATTGCATTGCAACATCTCCAATCTTTCCTATTTAGTTTGTGCCTAGATAGAATGAAGTGAGTGAATCCACAGATAATGGACCTGTGAAGTCCAACAGGTTTATATAGTCTCACTGGGAAGGGTCCTCTGGAGTGAAATGTTAATAGTGGCATTCATCTCTACTATTTTATAAAATCTAACTCCAAATGACTGGTTGATAGTCTTTAATATTGCCTAAATGAGATGGTTAGATGGCAGAGGTGAATAACCTGAGATTTTATCAAGAAAGGATAGAGATTTTGTTATCAGTAGGGATCTCATATTATATTGGAATGCAACAGTTCATGAATAAGTTACATTCTTCTGAAAAACCTGACTCAAGGTATGGGTCAGCTCCTTCACTATCTGCTGTCAAAGGATTGTCAGATGACAAGGAAAACTTGTCGATTTCTAAATTATCTACATTCTATCTAAAATATTGCAATGTAGTATATGCTAATTCTTGTTAAGACAACCAGAGTCATTGACAAGTAGACAGCCTGTAAATTTAAACTAATGAACTTTGAGTTGAAAATTTTACATTGATACAAAGTACAATGTATAAGACACACACACACCTAAAAGAGGCTGAAAATTTGGGTGTGTCTTTTACTCCGAATATAGCATTTCAAAGCTTTTTTTCAGTCCTAACGAGGCACTAGCGAGTGAAGTGATCTTTGCAGCCTTTTTTCATTGCTACTCCCTCCAAAGAAGCTTTTTTTCAGCCCTAAGTCTTTGCAGTCTTTTTTCATTGCTACTCCCTCCAAACCAGCTTTTTTTTCAGCCCTAAGTCTTTGCAGGCTTTTTTCATTGCTTCTCTCTATCAGCTGTACTTTAGAAACTTTTTTTCAGTCCTAACCAGGGGCTAAGATAATGCGCTGAAGCTGACCAGACTAAGGACGGTGGCCAGATGAATACCTGGTAGGCAGATTTTTCCTCCCCAAAAACTAAGGTGCATCTTATACTCCGAAAAATACAGTAGTTTACTTTGATCATATCACTTCAATACTGAAAGATTTGCATTACTAGCCAATTTGAATTCCAAAGCAGAAGCTACTCACATTTGGACATCAAGGAAGTTCTTTAAGTATCACAAAGTGTGACATTGCCGCCTATATAAAGGAATTCTTACAAGCAAAAAAAACCAGTTTAGGAATTATAAATTTAGAATATAAACCTAAATTTAAAACAATGAAAAATGGGTACAGAAACAAGGTAATTTTATACAATTAAAATCCTTTGAAATGCGAGAATGATATCAGTTGCTTTACGTACCTGTGCTAACCTGACAGAGGGAACCCTGCTCGGCTTCTCCAGCTCCAGGGGAAGAGGAGGAGCCTGTGTAGCTATCTGCAAGGCTTGCCCATCTTGAGACCCATTTTTGGCTGCTTTGGGCTGAAGATGACGTCTGCAAAAGGCGAAAGATGTGACATGGTTAAAACAAGATCGTCCAAAGTTTAGTGTGGCATTTTAAAATTCCATCATTCATAAGTAATTGCTTTGCTGAAGCACAAAGATGGATTCAGATCTGAGTATTGAAGGAAAGCGAATCAATTGAAGCTTCAGTGGAGAAAAAAATGTTTTCCTCTTCAATTCCTCCACAGCAGGGGTGTCAAACTCGCAGCCCATGTGTCACGTGCTGTCCTCAGTTTAGTGAAGGGGGAGAAAGTTGTGATACATCACATGACAACAATATGACACTGAGAGTTTGACTCCCCTGTTCTATGGTTCCCAATGCTGTCCTTTCAGGTTTTTATAAGTACCGGTAGTCCAAAATTGCTACCCACTACTTCATCCAATATAAGTCAGAATCAAACTGATTACAGATAGTAATCAAAGTCTAAGAGCACATATGAGCTTGTATTACATGATAGTTACAAAATGGTAAGAACTTTTTTAAAGTCAACACAAACTCTACAGTATCGTTTATTAATATCATATTTATTAAAACATTAAAATCATATATTTCAAACCTAGGCTGGAAAAGTCCCAATCAGTACATTTATATTAGTATCAAAGTAATACATTCTATATGTTAAAAAAAATCAGTCATAGAGCAAAACCTCAGTTTTAAAATAACAGAAGACTGAAGTAATGTAAAGGGTGGACTTAGTTCAATAAGGATTGTTTTTTTTCCAAATTCTCTTGTATCTGTAATATTAAGACTGGTTTGGTTACAAAATACAGGTATTTCTATTGATTTACACTGCTGTGAAATTTCTGGGTATGCAGATGTTAAAAACAATAATCTCTGTCTATAAACTCAAAAATAGGACCCACTGAGTTATTCCAAAGTAAATGGATATGGACCTGAAGTCTTAAATATGATAAGGCATTTCAAAAAAGTAGGGACGTTAATTCTAATCCACACATTATACATACGATTATTCGCTTTCTATAATAAATTGCACACTGCAGGTTATATTTCCAAATACTTT
>JANHFT010004190.1:144322-154709 GCA_032467955.1 Pseudoxenodon macrops | reverse complement strand
TTTTTTTTTCTTCTGCGCATGCGCAGAAGCTGAGTTTCTGGCACTGCACATGTGTCGCCATCTTGTTTTTAGCCTTTAAAAAAAAGTTTTGTACTGCTCATGCACGCGGGAGGAAGCAAATTGGCGGTGAGGTAAAGTTAGAACCCACCCCTAGTTCATAGGGTTCCTTGAACACGCCATAAAAATATACACACATACATAGCAGAGAAAGTGTGTAATTCAAAGTTAGCCTGTTGTATTGTTAACTATATTTCATAGTTGTAAATGTCATTCCCATACTAGATAACATTATCATACGAGGATGATGAGGGGAAATGAAGTCTCTTGCTTGGCAATGATTTGTATCTCAGGAAAGTTAGACACTTCCCTGAGTGGGAGAGCAGCTGTTGTTACTACAACCTCCTGCCCTTATTTGGTGCAGCTCAAGGCAGCATTCAAAATGATCCCATCTTCCATACAACAACTTTGGGGGTTGGATTAGGCTTAGAAAGCTCGGCAGGCTTTCGTGCCAAAGAGAGGCCTAATACTCACGATCTCCCAGTTCCTACGTAGCTTTAACTTACTATAACTACTATACCAAATTCTCTTCATAGTTGAATTCCCTGGAAAGCAGTTAATTGCATGGAAATGAAACAGAATCTAAGCCTATTTGTCTACTGATTGCAGCTTGGTTGAGTGCCCTGTTTCTAAGCACTCTCTCACATTTTTCTTAACCTGGCTTGTTCTAAAATTTGCATTATTTCCTAACTGAAGTGAGATTGGTGACATAGCATCGTATCATTTGACTACCAGCAGAAAGCACCAGCAGGTAGCAGTCAAGATGCTTCAACAGCTACATTTGACTGGAAGGTTACAAGCTGCATAAGCCTAGCTAAGAAAAACAGAAATCCAGCTCTTTCTAATATTGCATGTAACGCAACACAGCCCCAATACTCTTTCTACATGAAATGATTTTTTTAAATTTTGTGTAAAAGATACAACCCCAAATCAAACTTATTTATTTGCTTGCTTGCTTGCTTGCTTGCTTGCTTGCTTGCTTGCTTGCTTGCTTGCTTGCTTGCTTGCTTGCTTGCTTGCTTGTTGAATTTATTTTCCACCCGTTTCCCTGATAAGGTAAACTTATCACCTCCCCTGCTATACATGAGAATTAAGACTTAGCTACTGCAACTTTTTGTTCCAGTGCAGACATGACATTTTCAGTCATGATTATCAGATCAGGATTCAGCCACAGGGTTTGTATGATCCCAACTCCTTGGCTCTTACATACACAAATCCTTTGGCCCTTCTCCATAAATGCCTTACTCAAGGGTGGCTTTTGCAATAGGTTTAGTTGCACCAGGTTAATCTGGGTTTTCATCAAAGAAGGGTTTCAAACGAAGCATAATAAAAAGAAAAGTAGTTTAGAATTTGCCATATTTAATGCAGTGCAAGAGCAAGTAAACTCATAAGCAAATGCAGGAGGGGGGGGCAAGGAAAGGCAATTAATCCTATTAATTTAGTTGGTCAGCAGAATTTTAGTGGATGTACCAGGCCTTACTATTCTTAGCCCAAATTTTTGGTTAGCAAACTCCAAATGGCAAAAATGCACTAGTTCCTTTTTTCCCCTAAGAAATATGAGCTCACCTGATCAATCATTTTTCGAGCTTCTTCTACTTCTTTATCCTGTGATTCAGTTTCAATAGTGTAAGTGCCTGTTTCACTCAAACTATCTTCCTCTTCCTGTTTCCTAGCTTTGACCACTTGAGGATCAGCAATTGGTGGAGGGATTGTTTCTGGTGCTGTTGGGACAATTACTGTCCGTGAGATTAGTGGTGTTGGCACAGGAGGGGGCTTTTCAGTGTTGGGCTGAGCCGCTTGAGCGCTTTCCCTTAAATATTCAGCAGCAAAATCTTGAGCTAATTTTGACTTCCTTCCAACACTCCCATAACTTTTTACAGGTGTTCGTGATGTGGAGGATGAGGAAGGGCTGATCCGCTCATCTGCCTTCTCCCTCCTGAAGGAGCCTGCTCTTGGAGTGGTGAATGCATTGCTTGGCCCTTTGGTCCCTGTTGCAGGCGGATGTTGGGAGGGCATAGAACTGACTGGTTTCTCAGCAGGCACTGTAATTTTGCGTTTCTCAACTTTTGTCTTCAGGGTGGGATCGACCTCGTTTTGGGTAGAATGGCCACTGTGTGTGAAAGACTGCGATCTTTTCTTCCGGGGCATGTCATCATCAAAGAACTCAATGACAAAGGCCTGCTGATTGTGGAGCATTTCCTGGGGATCACGTCGAATTTGGCGCTGGAGTTTGGCTTGGTCTACCATATGCTCATTGCTAACTGTCTCTTTCTCTGGCTTCGGTGCTACTTGGTCCTCTGAGTCACTTTGGGTTCCATCTTCATGTCTGTTACCTAAAGAATTGGGACACAGATCAGATTGTTCTAGGACAGTAATGGCGAACCTTTTTATGCTCAGGTGCCAAAAGCATGCACGCGTGTGCCCACATCCATAATGCAATGCCCTCCCGTCCCCCCGCGTATGTGCGCACAACCACCACCACCTGCATTGCCCCCCCATGCATGTGTATATGCCTCACTGAAGCCTCCGGACTTCTGGTAGGCCATTTTTCGCCCTCCCCAGGCTTCAGGAGCCTAGGTATAGTGAAAAACGGGCCCAGCAGGCCTACTGGAAGTTCGGAAAAGGGATTGAGAGCAACTTTCAACTGTCTTTAGGCTTCCCCACTGACTCTCCTTGTGAAAAGCATGTGGGGATGTTAGAAATGATGACATGACCACAGGTGACTGTGGTGGCATGGCAGTACTGACGTGGCCACAACTTTATCAAAGTTCAGTCCAATGGGATTTGAAACATATTATTTAAGGGAATCCGTTTGAGGTATATTGATTCAAAAATTGTTGCCCTGTGATACACCGTTTCACCCAATTGAAAGTTAGACAGACAGACAAAACAGGAGAGTTTTAGTAGTGTATATACTTTGTCTGTTAAGGGCTACCAATTACATTTACAGAGCACTAGGAATTTTAAACCATAGTTTTTTTTATTTAAAATATATAATTATGGGTCTTAAGATTTTCTTTTTTATGTAACTATTTGAAATTGTGACCTGAAAAGCCTCTTCCTTACAACAAACATATTACTTTAAAGAGATAAGTCAACTGGTATGAAAGATATATTAAACCCAAGAAACACCTTGTTGGCAATTCCCTATAATGCAGGAATCCATAAAACGTGTGGTTTCCTGTGTTTTCTGTTCAGATTATTTGTTAGGAGTCACCACAAATCCCATGATTGATTCTTCAAATCATGTTCCAAAGCACCCTTAGAAACTTCTTTTACAATGGAACAAGGCCTGCAGAACTTCTCATGCTAGCTCAACCCTTCTCAGAAGGGAAAAGAGGTTTGAAACTATTTTGTCTGGATTTCTACATGGTGCTCCTTCTAAATATCTTTTAATTCCAAAATTTCTCTGGCTTTGAATTTTATTGTTTTGGTTGTTTTTTTTACATGTAACAAACAAAGCAGAGAGCATCCATTCCTTTAGCGAGAGGTTTTACCTTTCAGAGTCTTCACATGAACAGGGAGGTCACTTTTTGTACTATATACATCATCTGCGGGAGACTGCCTTCTTATGAGACTTGGATCATTATGCACTAGCCAGTCAGCCACTTTATTCTCCGCGGAGATAATTTCCACATGGCCTGCGTCCTTGCTGAGGTTCCGTCTCTGCCTGAGGGAAAATTTAGTGACGTGGTCTTTAATCTTCATTTTGCCTGGAGTGCAATCATCAAACTCAATGGTAAAAGAAGCATGGCTCTGCACAACAGGTAGCACTGCCACATCGACATCTTTGGTGGGGATCTCATGGACTTGGACCTCTGGAGTTTTTACTGGCTGATGGAATTCTTTTGTTGGGATTTCGAAGTAGCTGGGTTCCCTACGGAATGCGTAGACAGACTCGCCTTGAGAATCTCTGTAGCCGGTGATGTTACCATTGATTTCTTCTTCATGTTGGACTAAGTCTTTTGTTCTGTCTATATAAGGAGGAAAACGGCTCTCGGTTAGGTTTAACATGCATAAAATGTCAGCAATTTCACAATTTAATAACTCAATAAGATAACAAGTAATGCAGGTCAAACAACAAACCAATCCAAAGAAAATATTAAAATTAATCACATCGTGTCAAATTCCAACAAACAAACCTAGAAAACTAACAGGAGAAACTACTTTTTTTAGAAAAATAATATTCCTTTGGGGCTCTACTGAAAGACTGTAAAGAGAGAGATCCCTGCATACCCAGCTGATCCTGAGTTCCAGAAGCATGAAAAGGATGCAAGCCTTGTTCCTGCTACTCTACTCTTTCTCACAGATTGGCAGACACTGAAGAAGCTTCTTGGATGAGAAGCAAAACGTCTTCAAAGAAAAATAAAGAAAGCCCAGTTGCCTCCTGAAAAAGCACCTTTGGGATAAACAGCAACACTTTGCATTGGGATGGGAAATACACTGGCAAGAATTGTAGCTGATGAGTTATGTATATCACATGATCCGACTGTTGAGTATCTGTTACTATCTGGACAGCCATTTTCTGCTACCTTGGGAAGTTTTCAAACACTCTTTAGAAAGCAAAATGTAGCACAATTCATCTAGCCAAGACAGCGCACCAATCAGAACTGCTAAGATTCACCTTGTAGCAGTGGCTGTCTTTGTGCCTACTCTTGATCCTTTCACACACTGTCTTCCCTTTGGAATACCCTTCCTTTCCATGCCTTACTTCTCCCACACCAACTCCCTTTCCTGCTTTAAAAACAAGGGTTTGGGTTTGTTTATTTGTTTTTTGCAGCAAGCAAAAAGGCAATGTTTTGCTGGTAGGAGCTGCATGTAACATTTACTGAGGGTTAAGAACAGCAGTGTGAGGGAACACATCACTCATATAAGCAGAGGTCAGGGCAACCCATGGGCCCACATTCTCATGTTGCATTGAAGGGATGGGCTTCTCTGCAATCCTTCCTTCCTAATAAATGCACCTGTAGATCCTAATGCAAGACAGGAGTATCTTAATAAATAAGGGCAAGATAGAGATGAAGGCCTGGATCCTAAAGCTTATTTATGAAAGACATGACTTTGCTGCTAAATGGGAGCTAAGCTATGCTGACCTGAATATTGTTCCTCTGGCCTTCTTTCACCTGTTGAATCCCGTTTATTGTTGGCATCATCCTCACCCCACCATGATGGCTGGCCATAGAGTGGTGTGCGATAAGTAGTTGTCAGCTCTGGGTACAAAAAAATATAGACAAGAAACACAGTAAGAAGTATGTGTTTTAATTAAGAACGAAATATCAACCTTAAGAAAGTCAACCATTCACTTGTTATCTAACTGAAAATAAACGTTTCTGCATTAATATATTTTTAAACAACTTCAAACTTTGGTTTCAAATCATAATTATTCGGACTACCTGGACAAAATTAACCACAATTACACCCAGTGCAAATATACAGGTAGTTCTCAACTTATAACAATTTAGTGACTGTTCAAAGTTACAATGGCAGTGAAAAAAGTGACATGACCATTTTTTACACTTATAACCACTGCAGCATCCTCATGATCACATGATCAAAATTCAGATGATTGGCAATTGGTTCATATTTATGATAGTTGCAGTGTCTCAGGGTCATGTGATCAACTTTTGCAACCTTGTGACCAGGGGTGGGTTCCTCTTACCTTTCCTACCGGTTTGGGTCGCGTCGGAAATGCCTGTTTTGCACGCATGCATGAGTTCCGGGTTAAAACCCTCTGCACAGAAGGCTTTGCGCATGCGCAGAGGGTTGTTTGTCACCTGATTTGAGGCCAAAACATTGATTTTGAGCCGGAGGACCGGTTCGGTGCCATGGTCGACCAGCTGTTGTTCCCAGTTCAGCGAGTGGGGGCAAATTCCTGCTACCAGTTCAGGCAAACCGTCCAAACTGGCAGCAACCCAACAATGGTTCTGACCAGCAAAGTGTGTGTGTGTGTGTGTGTGTGTGTGTGTATCCATTCTCTGAGTATTGAATCATTCAATTTTCACTGCAGCTTAAACAAATAGTAACTAAACTGTTCTGTCATTTTAACTGCTCTGTATTACAGAGCTGGTTTTTTTGAATATAGCTCATTAATTATCCCCCTCCCTCCACCACCACAATTTTTATGCCAATCTATCCAGATGGCACTAATCCCTGAAGCACATTTCTTGCCTCATCAATTCAAGCAGACAGCTTAAGGAGTGCAGGGTAGGGAATGGATATATTTAAAGATAGGATCAAGGTCAATCGGGCACTTGCCTACTGAACTACAAGTAATTCTCACTTAACATCAGAGGTGGGTTCCTACCGGATCGGACCAGTTCTACCGAGTAGGTAGTAGGCCGCTGGTGACGTCACAGAGACAGTTCTGTTGCTCCGTGGGCGCCACCATCTTTTTTTCAGAATTTTTTTAAAATTTTCGGCTTTTCCCCCCCCCTGCGCATATGCAGAAGCTGAGTTTCTGGCATTGCGCATGCATCGCCATCTTGTTTTTGGCCTTTGTTTGGGGGGGGATTATTTTTAAATTTTCTTCTGCGCATGTGCAGAAGCCAAATTTCCGGCACTGCGCATGCGTCACCATCTTGTTTTCGGCCTTTTTGTTTATTTTATTTTATTTTTCGGAGCTTTTTTCTGCTGCGCATGCGCACGTGCACAGGGTGCCCGCGCATGCGTGCGAGGCACACCCACACAGCGCGAGAGGCAGCGAACCACCGGCAAGGTAAATTAGAACCCACCCCTGCTTAACATCCATTCATTTGGTGTCGATTCAAATTGACAATGGCACTGAATGATTCTCGACACAGTACTGAGTGGCAGGGGAAGCTGGTGGCAGTGGGTAGGATCAGAAATGGTGGGAGTTAGGTGGATGCTGAAATGGAGGCAATCCCACTTCCTTGCAAAAATGGGTTGGGTGTGGAGTAGAAATGAGTTGTCTAATGACTGCATGGGGTCTTGCTGGAACTGCCATCACTAAACCAAACTGTCATGTGATGGAGTTTTGTCCCAATTAGGGTTGTAAAGCAAGGACTACAAGCATTTATGTCAGTGTGATAAAGTGAAAGCAACCAATAGGCATGCAACCTCTTTATAGATTGACCCTTGCAGCTGTTGCCTATTAAAAATACTGGGATGGTAGGATCAGCATGGAATTAAACAAATTAAAATCAACAAAAACAGAACAATAAGGACAGGTTCTTAAAGCAATGTCTTTAATCCACATTTCTCACTCAGTCTGAATATGCCAGCAATATGCTGAAAAAGTTCTTAAATAGTGTGTATGCCATCCGAAGGGGGGGAGAGAGAGAAAGAGAGAGAGAGAGAGAGAAAGAAAGAGACAGAGAAAGAAAGAAAGAGAAAGAGAAATACACACAAATGTGTATACATACACACCCAAAGAATTATTCAGTTGACAACTGTGGAAGACAAAATGCTGAACTAAAGTGAACCTTGGCTATTCTTATGTTCTTACACTAAATAACCACAAACTTCATTATTCAAGGTCAATCTTTATATAACCAAAGCATTACTGACAATCAAATGAAGGTATAGGCAAGCGTGATAGTACCAAAATAACCTTATTCTTGAAAATGAGATGTCATGTCCCCAAGTCTAATAAATGGTTCCGTTTTTAAAATGTAACTTATGCTGAAGAGAAAAAGAATGCAAAAATGTGAAAGTTTCCGAGAGAAAATAATGTTAGCAAACCTAGGATAAAGGCAGAAAGTCCTCAACTACAACAGATGATCAGGGAGGCAGATTATTTCCTGATTCAGTGGTAGATTTCGCTTACAGAGAATTTAAAGGAAGAGAAAAAGATGGAAAGGAGGAGTCTTATGTTGAGAGACTGAATGGCAGCCTGAAAGAAAGCCTGCTTTGTCTCTCAGAGGTGGCGACAATAATTATCCAAAACTATTTTGTGCATGTCCATAGCCTGGAGGGAGGTAGATTCCCCTGGTACATTTCTAGCTGTCTAACTAGAATTGTCTCTGTTCTCAGGGCTGTGGTTTCAGAACACATTAATGAACAAGTATATGAAATTCCTTATGTCGAGTCACATCTCTACTTCATCAAATCCAGTGCTATTTATTTGAGTTTCTAGCAGCTCTTTAAGGCAGACATATTTCTTATCCCAGCTAACTGAGGTTACCAAGAAAAAGTGAAACGTGAAATAAATGTCCTTCTGTTTTTTCCACAAAGCATATAGAATGCCCAAACTAGAGAGGACCAACCTATCAAGAATGCTAAGCATTTTAGACAGATAAACATTTTTTTAAAGAAAATCAAGTCCCCCCCAAAAAAATGGGAAGAAAGACACGACATCTGTACAGCTGCTGGCAAAAAAGGACCCAACTTGTAGACATTTTTATTCTACCTTTATTAAATAAATGTTTCAGTCACTATTTTGCATGAAATGGTTGCGGATTCCAGATGTAGTCAATAAACTTCAACTAAAATATCTTGGAGATATACAGCATAGTAATTATAAATTGCTTCATTTAAGAAGACTCTAGAAAACAGAGAATTGCCTATATTTACATCATCTGGAGACTCTGCACTTGGTTTTGCTGCTGAAGTAGGACATCTGCAGTAAATGCGATAATGGCAGGGATCAAAAAGAAAGAACAAAAGACACAGAAAAATCTAGCAAACAATTGAAATTAAAGGAAGGAGACTGGGAAGCATGTTAATTTAGGAAGGCTTAAAGACAGCAACACTCATCCATATCTACTAAAAAGTCAGTAACAAGGAACTGGAAGATTAGAAAGCGCACTCTGCCAACTCTCTCCAGAGAATGCAGTTGTGCTAAAAATACTGTCTAAGCAAATGTAAGGAAGAAGAGCTATAATATTTTTTTAAACCTCCCAGAGGCAGCTTTCAATGATATCTCATCCATATTTGTTTACACCAATACAGTATGTCAGTCTGATTTTACTGAATTAAAAATCCAAATGCACATGTTTTCAGTTTAATCCACCTAACATAAGAGGAAAGTTTTTATGTACAGCCATAGAGGGCCAGAATCTAAAATAGGAATAAACATCCTTTGTACCTGAAGGTCATTAAAATTTGGAACAAAACTTTTTTTTTAAAAAATCTGTATTTGTATTATTGAACATGGCACAGAATAATTAATCCTACCATGCTTGTCAGTGCCAACTCCTAGTTCCTTTTTCCTGCATATATAGTTTTGTATTAGAGCAGGGGTGTCAAACTCAAGACCCACGGGCTGGATCTGGCCCATGGGTGCTTAGATCTGGCCCGCAAGGCTGCCCTGGAAACAGTGAAGGACTGGCCCACAGTGCCTCTGCCAGATAAAATGGAGTTTGGGAGGGCCATGTGCAGCCCTCCCAAGCTCTGTTTTCAGCTGTGACGGCCTCCTGCAGCATTCTGCCAGCAAAAACAGAGTTCGGGAAGGCCGCATGAGGCCCTCCCAAGCTCCGTTTTTGCTGTCAGAGCGCTACAGGACACCGTTACAGCCGAAAATGGAACCTTTTCCAATGATGTTGAGCTGGCCACACCCATCCCAGCCACACCCACCTGGCTCCCAAGGTCAAACTGAACCCCTCAATGAAATTCAGTTTGACATCCCTGTATTACAGAAATCTTGAATGCTCATCTTTTTTAACTCATTATTCATACCGTAGAACTAAATCCTTAAAACCTTTAGTCAGAAAACAGCCAATCATACACAAAAAGAGCATACATGCCATCTTAAGCAACTGCCCAAAAAAATGTAAAATTAACTATACTGCAGAAATCAGATTTGCAGTACAACTTCTTCCACCAATTGTTACTTCCTTCAGGCTGAGAATATGAGCTTTAACCACCTTCTACTACAGTGGTTCTTAAACTGAGGGTAAGGCATATTCTGGGGGTAATGAGGCAATTTGTAATTGCTTGTTTGTGAGCTGGAGATCCACTCTGGGACTGCAACTGTCAAGTCACTTGTGAAAAACAACTGTCTGAAGGATTTTTTAGGGGGAGTGGGGGTAGTAATTACATTATTTGAGGCTGGGTCAAACAGTTTAAGAATCACTGTTCTAGTGAGTAATGCAGCTTGTTACCTACTACAATTACTAGGTCCATCGCAGATAGAGCATATACATATGGGGGCATTGTTTAACCAAAGCATAAAAATAATAAGGATACAGATCTATGAACAATTGTGGATACGCACATAGTTTAAATACATACAGGACAAGATATATGTGGTACTCATTTTTTCTTCTATTATTATCCAGAAGGAGAGGACATATTTAACTGTTTTCAGGTGGCAGCGCCTTGCCTTATGCCCTCTGCGCAGTGCCGGAGTCCTGACCTCTGCGCTTCCCTG
>JANHFT010004190.1:99871-111320 GCA_032467955.1 Pseudoxenodon macrops | reverse complement strand
CACTCCGCAAAGCGACCAGGTGCTGCGTCCGCAGGCGGAGGCCTCGGGCAAAACCCCCAAGGCAGGATCAGCTGTTTCCTGCCGGAGGAGAGGACCCGGCCTGGACTTCCTTCAGGGAGCAGGGAGAGTGGAAGGGCTGCTTCTTCCCGTAAACTCAGCCTCCTCCAAGTTACCTGTCCACCTTACCCTGCCCACACCAGCGGCTCCGGCTTCCTGCCTTCAGCGCTGCGCCAGGTGAGAGCGGCCCAGCCCAGCGTGGCGGTGGCGGCGGCAGCCTCGAGTCTCCCCCCTACTTCAGCCTCCTCGACTAGGCGCTGCCATTATGCAGTTGCCCGCATTTGCTTTTCGGGTTCTCTTCCCTTCCTCCACGGCGCCGGGATCGTTCTCGCTGCCCAGGCACGAACCAAGCAGGCAGCGCCGCCTCCCGCCTTGACTTGCACAGCAGGTTCCAGACGCCAAGGGGCGGCTCTCGCCTTCCCTCCCTCTCTCTCCCTCCCTCCACCCCCTTCCCCTCCTGCGCCTTAAACTCAGCCTAATTCTCCCTTCCGGGCAGCTCCGGCAGCAAACCGCCAGGTTAGGTCAGGTGACGACGGAGCGAAAGCTCGTCCCGCCAGACTGGGGCGCGCCGCATTCGCGAGAGGCCGGTTCTCTTCCCGCATTTGCCGGGAGCTGCTCCGGAGCTTTTGCTTGCGACTGCGAGACCGACGGATTGGATCAGCCCCGGAGGGGCGGGATATTCCGCGAGGAGCGGCGGCGGCGGCGACAGCACGCGGCGTCCTCCTGGGAAAGAAAGGCTGGGTGGGTGGGCGTTAGGAGGTGGCAAATAATTGGCGGGGGGGCGCAATTGGAGGAGGTGGAAAGCAACACACTTCAGAGGAATCCCTGGCGAGACTAAAAGGATTTAGATTTTGGGCCCTTTTCCAGAATTATGCCGTCTTTGGTGCTGGATGGAGTTGCAGTGCCTCAGACAGACCTGATGTGCAACGGGAGAGTCCTTTTGGACTCGCAACTCCTTCTGAAGGAGTAGATGTGCCTATGAGGGCTTTTGCATGCTTTCATGTTGTGTTCCTGTATTGGAGAGCTCAGCTCCTAGTCACTCATGGCCTGGTCACCTCCCAATTGGATTACTATAATAACGTGGTCTACATAGGACCCTTGGAAGAGTATCTAGAACAGTGTTTCTCAACCTTGGCAATTTTAAGATATCTGGACTTCAACTCCCAGAATTGCTGGCTGGGGAATTCTAGAAGTTGAAGTCCAAACATCTTTAAATTGCCAAGGTTGAGAAACACTGATCTAGAAGCTTCAGGCTGGTGAAAAATGCAGCAGCATGAGCAGTTACATGTGCCTCTAGAACAGCACATGTTACACTTTTGCACTGTGAGCATCATTGGTTGCCAGCCTTCTGGATCCAATTCAGGGTGCTTTAATCTTTGAGAAGGGCCAAGTTCTCTGAGGGACTACTTCTCCCCAGTTACCTCTTCCCGTCCCAATCGGATCCAGCAGCATGCTGTAGGTCCCATCGTTTAAGGAGTTACACTTGGCAGGCCCAAAAAGTTGGGACTCCCCTGCAAAGGCATCCACTTTATGGAAGTAAGGTCAAGTTCATCCTTACTTACTTTTCAGAACTCCTTTACTGTGCTTTGTCATCAGGCATGAGGGGTCTGAGGGTACCATTGAGATCTTGAGGCTGCTCCTTTGCTAATCTAATCCAGAGTTGTTCCCCAAACATTTGGGCTTTGTGGACTGGGAGGGGGAGAGGTGATGGTTGTGCACAACTGCGTATGTGCGTGCAGACCCATTTGCACCATTTTTACATGTTGTTAAAATGCCACCCAAAATCATTTCTTGTGAGATGGATGGCTATAAAAAACTTGATAAATAGGAAGGAAGGAAGGAAGGAATATTGCTCTTTAGCTATCACTATATAACTCAAGATGGCCAATAAACTGCTTGAGGACACCCAGAATTGCTTTAATTTAAGAAATATATGAAGTGATACATTTGATTAAGGCAGTGTTTCTCAACCTTGAGAATTTTAAGATATGTGGACTTCAATTCCCATAATTCCCCAGCATGGCTTAAAGTTAGTCCATACATCTTAAGCATCACAAGTTTGAAAAACACTGGATTAAAATATTGTCCTCCTGCTGGTTTATTTCACCTTAATTCAAAACTATTTTAAATTAGTCCAGTTTGGCCCCAGATCTTGAATGTTATTTTATTTTTAGCATTTGCTTTGTGACAGCTGATATTTAAGGAAAATGGTTGCTTTGGTTGAATGTTATTCAAAGTGAGTAAATCGGCTGGAGGAAGTCAAACAACATAAATAAAAACTAATCAATATGCGCATTTGGTCAATATAAATATAATGTGCATTTGGTCAATATAAATTATTCTTGAAGATGAAGATTTCTGTAAGGAATTACCCTTCCCTAAGTATCTCACTGAACATTTGAAAATACTCTTTGAACTTTTAGTGTACGTTTCAAGATGTGGTTTTTCTGGGGAAAAATTGAATGAGAACAAATTTCCTGTAAAAACATGTTTTGAATTAGGACATTTTTTTCATTATTTATAGTCTGACTAAGTATTTGAATCCTATTTTTAATGTGAAAAAATTAAATCTGGTGTATTTTATGAGGTTAGGACATTACATTAAAGGAACTTCAAACTTTGATGGAGAGAAAATACTGGTATTGGAACGTTGTAAACAGGATTGGGGGAACAGAGAATAGTAGTATACATTTAGCTTATCAGCGTTAGCAGTGTACATTTAGCTTATCGGTATTTTAGAACAGTCACTTGAAAAACAAACATCAAAACACTTTGAAACTACAAAGCTTGCCTAAAATAGAACATTTCTGATCCACATCCCTGGTACATTTATTTTCAGAGTGCAGCTATGGCAGTGAATGCATTTAAACTATAGCTTTATGATGCTTTCAGGGAAGCCAGTGGTGTCAGACATAATCAGGAAAATCTCATCCAAGTGGATTAGTTAAATTTGGACAGAAACGCTAATAATAAGTCAGAGGTCCTCAAGTGGCACAGAAGACTCAACTGACAAAGATGAGATCCTATCTGAAGAGGACAGCAGGAAGCAGGACCTTGGATAGCTCCAGATTGTTCCAGTGGGAGCTCTTGTGTTACACAGGACCACAAAATGAGGGTGTTGTCTCAGCAGCACTGAGACAATACTGAGCACTGAGATTTGTTTGCCTTCATTTGTCCATTCAGTTCCACATTCTTCAGCAAAATTATTAAAAATATCTCACTTGATTTTGACTTTGACTTTTGTAATAGTGGGAAATAAAGCATGAAACTCCCTGCAAGACACATTAATGACAAGGATGCATCCTTGGGCAGGTGATTCCCAGAATGCACTTCTTTTGGGAAAGTAATCTAATTTTCTTTCATCGTCTTCTGTAATCTGAAAGCTTTTTTTAAAAAATGGAGATCCTGATGTTTACTAGCATCGTATTTCCCAGTTTGACTGCAGCTATCTCTGTCTTTCCAAATGTGTGCACTTCAACCCACAAAAAAACTAATAGGGCCATTGCTGAGATTTCTGAGTTCTGAACCTCAGAATAAGAGTTGAAAATATTGAAACTTTTTAATAACTTGTTATAAACTATGTCTAACTCAGATTGTTAGGTAATTCACTGTTCTATTAAGAATTACTCTTAGGGGAAATGGGATATTTTCACATCACCTTGCATTTAAAAAGTCATTAGTAGAGCTTTGCTACCATCAGCATTCTCTATTGTCCTGATGCAACCAGATAGGCAATTCTGATAATTTTCAGCTAATTAAAGGGCCTTGTTATTCCCAGTTATTGTCTATACACAAGAATTAGCCAAACAAGCTAAACTTCCTTTTTTCTCCTAATAGCCATATGTCAGAGTCACAGGGAATTTATTAATAGAGATCAGTAAGGTAGTAAATTAATTGGTATGTTTGCACAACACACTTAACCAGATCAGTTAAAGACATTAGTTCTATTAACCTAAAGCAATACATTCATATGATTTAAATGTTCTAATTTTTCTACTGGCATTGTATTGTACCTACCCTATTTGGTTTGTTTTAGATTTACTGTGTTGTTTGAATCCAGATTTTCCCCCCCAGTAACCAGATAATTTATTGAAAAGTATTTATTTATTTATTTATTGAATTTTGCCTGGCCAGCTCATTCATAATAATTCCAGGTAGCATACAATAAATTAAAAAAAACAAAATACAGAATTCCAAACAAATTCTTTCCCTCTGCTTCTGTTGCAAACACCTGCTTTGCTGGTGCTGACTCATCTGCCCTTACTCTTTGGAAAAACTACTTGTAGCTCCTGTTTCTGTCTGCCCAAATGGATCTGGGGTTGGGCCATCAGCAACTGTTCCTACTTAAACAGTCACAACATCGCTGAGAGCTTTTTCTCATCTACTGTCAATCTTAAAGAGCCAGCTTCTGCCAGATTTAAGTCAGCATCCTGATCTTTCAAAGGGTTTAAAAAGCAATACATTATTTTTATGGCCCTTTGTCATGTTATTTTTGTGGAATATTGCTATTATTCAAATAATAGCTTTTAACAATTGTTTTACGTGGTAACCATCTTTTGAACTACTAGGGCTGTATATTTTAATTATGATCCTAAAATGGATTGTAAAATGTTATAGTATTTATTTCTTGGTGTTGTATTTTAACTTGTATTACGCCTAGTTATAGATGTATGAAAAGTCAGACCATTACTACCATATCTGCTAGTGTTAGCCATAAAATATTTGAAAGCCAGTCTTAGACACATTTGAAATAAGACACAATCTGATGTATTTCAGGTATACTGATGTAGGACTGTATTTTTTTTCTTATTCAAGTGGAAGGGTGATATATAAACATATCCCTCATAAAGTTTAACCCAGCAAGAATATGAAAAAGTAGCTATCAAGCCATTCCACTTGTTCATTTGCTAAATGAACTTTTACAAAGTTCTTTTTAAATTAATTGGTCAAAAACAATCTTTATAAGGGAGATTATTTGTTAACAGTCCAGCAAGGCTGATTAATAGAAACTTAAAAGCTGGTGATTGAATACCCAATGAGGGTTAGCTATCAATGTATGGAGAAATTTATATTTTTTCTGCTGGAGTTAGAGGAAGTTGGAAACTATTTCTGTAGTTTGGGAAAAGAGAAAAAAAACCTATGAGCTACCCTACCTTGAATACACCATCAGTGCAAAAAAATATAAGATAGCATCTCTGTGTAGGGAACTAGCTATTGTTTACTTTAATGTGCCATCTCTTTACATGTGTATAAATCAAATATAGTCAAAACCATAGGCTTTCAGTCACTATACCTCAAAAGTAGCTAAATTTGTGTCATGCTACCTGAAATCCCTAGTCATTTGAAATGAAGCAGGCAATAAATATGAACTATGATCTTGGAACTGGCCTTGGAGGCTAGTAATTATGATGGGAAAGGGAAAAGGAATAATAATTGGGACTTAATCATATTTAATCTAACTAATTGCAGTTAAATTAGATAAAATCAAATTTAGGTCCAACTCTGCCCATTTTCATCCTGGGTATCCCTCTAACATGCTACAAAAGGCAACAATGCAATCCTAAACCTGGGGGAAAAATAGTTCAACACAGTTTCATTTAAAGTGCTGCACATACATAAGCAATGTTTCTTAACTTAATCACAAGGTATCCGTTTACAAATAATGTAATCTTTCCCCATCTTTTAAAGAAATCCCATAAAAATTCAGTTGGAAAAGCTATTTGCTAAAGCTTCAGACTCTTATGATACAACAGATGATGAAGATGTATCATCAGGGTTTGTTGCAAAAGGATTTGATTGTGTCTTCTATTTCAATTATTTCCAGGGAAAGATCATTACAGATAACATCCAAAGGTCATCTTGGTATAAGACAGAGACTGCAAATTGGGGCAAGGCTACTGAATAATAATAATTATTTATTGTCAAGCAGACACACGTATCAGTCAGATATTTTTTTCTCTAAAATAGAAGTGGGTATTTCTCATTTTAATTTTGCTTTGATAGGACAGATCTTTTGGTACTTTGGTTTGGTTTGGGGCTTTGTATTAGATAATTAAATGATTGGCAACATTAAGAGCAAAGAAGAAGCAGAAGGGAATTAATATTTTTTTTAAAGCAGTGTACACTGTTGTATCATTTGGGCTTCACATTTTTGCATACATGGTCTATACTTCTCTGGTATATTAAATATTTATCTTTTTTTTCTAAATGGCAAAGAAAAATAGTTTGATTTTTTTGATGACAGTAATTTGACCTTCTTAGATATGCTCCCTGTGGAAAAATCTTTAACTTTTCAGTTTGTGTGTCCATCTGTTAAAATCAATTTCTGGGCCTGTCTAGCAGGCTAAGCATAAGTGCCTATATACTTAGGAAATATGTACAATACTAAAAAAGCTCAGGCCTATTTTATTTTATACATCATTTTAAGCAGATCTTGCTTGTTCTCCAATTGTGTTAAAATGGATGTTGGGAGAGAGGCAGCTTAACCTATACTCCTTTACTGAACATTTCCACAATTTCACCTCTAAACCCTGTTACAAACTAGGAGAATATATAAAATATTGGCCTCATTGGTAGACTCCTCCCATGGGACCCCTTCCACCAAGTAAAAGGATTTTGCCTGTTCATTGTAAATGTAAAGTAAATGAATGTGAAAATTCAAACAAATTTTCCACATGTGGAAAGCAGTTTATGAGGAAATGGAAAATATAGGAAAGTGAAAGGAACAATTATATAGACTAGAGACATACAATTTCAAACCAAGTTAGTATAGCCAGCCTGGGTAATTCATTATTTATTACCCATCTGAGTCCTGGCTTCTCCTTCCTCCCCCCACTCCCCAGCACTATCCTTGGTTTTATGGAATTTAGAATATGACCGAAAACAGCCTCTTCCTTTCTAATCAAAGTCTCCATTTTGGCATCCTAAATTTAGCCAGCAAATTGAAAATCTGTTGGCTAAACAGGACTTTTGTGGGCAGTAAGCCTAGTACACACCAAGGAAGGTGATAAAATCACATTTATGTCAGGTGGATAATATTGCCTTCCTGCCTTTAAATCTTCCACGCTCAAATAAAAATAGAAAATGTTCATGTTTATGGGTGGGTCAAGGTATAGAAGACCAATCTGTTTTCGCTGCAGTTCTTCCTCTTTTCCAGATATAGCTGCTTCTAGCAACATCTAGCAACATATTTCTATAAAAGTGTGTGTGGCTTGCTCAAATCAAGTTAACTGTCACAAATGTGGGTAAACACTCTTAGAAATGGGAAATAGCTTTCTGGATTTCAGGAGTTAGATATTTAGATGATGGTCTGCTTTTGTGATTTTGAGGGGAAGGATTTTTATATACCCTGTTTCTCCAAAAATAAAACCTTCCCGGATAATAAGCCCAATCAGACTTTTTAGCACATGCGCTAAAATAAGCCCCCCAAAAAATAACCCCTCCCCCAAAATAAGCCCTTCCCAAAAATATTAAAACACATGCATAGCCAGTCCCCGCCATTTCCTCTGGTTAGGGTTAGGGAGACAGAGCTGGAAATCAGATAAGATGGCAAGAGGAGCCTCGTCTTGCGCCATGCGTCCCAAAATAATAAGACCTCCCTGAAAATAAGGTCAAGTGATTATTTTGGGGTTCAAAAAGAATACAACACAGGGTCTTATTTTGGGGAAAGGATGGGCATGTTTCATGCAGAAGGTTGAAGAATCCATTCCTGACATGGTTGAAAAAGTCTTCTCTGCCTAAGATCAACAAAAGTAAAAAATTGCTCCTGTTATAGTATTTTCCTGGGCTATATAGACAGATATTTGGAATGGTATAAAGTAGATTCCAAGGAATGGCCTATGGGACTTTCAGAATATGAAGTAATGAAAAATCATGAATATACACTCTTGACTACACAGAGTATATCTTTATATTACTATAGAAAAACACAAGAGGGTGCTCTCGACTCATTATTAAGCAAGAGTATACCCATGTCTAAGCTGTTTCAATTTACATGTACTTTTATGAAATCAGATGCATTTACATTAATGCAAGTGCATCACATAAGACAAATGAAAGATTGCAGTTACCACATTCTTACAAGTTAAATAATTTTAATTTGATATTTGTGAAAATGAAAAATTAGCTGCTTTTTAGAATTTGCTTTTCCAGAAGTTTAGTAAGCTCTGGTTATATGAGGAAGTTGCTGAGATAGTATGATGACTTCATAGGAGTAAAGTTCGTATCGCATTTCCTGCAGGGAAGGTGTAAAAAAATGCCCACCTGCCTTGTAGGAAAAAGTAGGGCCTATATTTTGGTAGGAAATATAGCCTTAGCCTTAGGCTTCATGTCACACTTCAGAAAATGGTTGCAGTGAGGAGAAAATGTACGTAAAGGTAATCCACATCTAGTGACCACCACTGGGGCCAACAATTCAGTTGTTAAAAGAGAAGAGGTTGCTAAGTGAAACTCTGATTTTGCTTAATGGTTTTATTTCTGTTTTCCTTCATTTTATAGACCTGCAAATGTGATCATTGCAAGGATTGGTCACAAAGTTCCTTTTTCCTCTCTAGTGACATACACTTATATAGTAAAGGTAGTCCTCACTGAGCAACTGCCTCATTTACTGACCATTTGCAAATGGTCCTCCGTGAGGACCGTCTATGCTGTATAATTGTACATCACCTAGAGCTGTCTTGGTGATTAAAAAAGGTTACAGATGTTTAGATAAATAAGTTAGACAGCAAGTTCTTTATTCTAGATTGGGCGGCTCCTGATATTGCAACTCTTAAGTACAACATCATTCAACCTTCCTCTCATCTTAACAAACCTGGGAGTTACAGTAGATACCAATGGCCTTCTGAAATTGTCCAATTTGTGAATGAATTCTCCATATGACTTCAATGGAATGAGGAATTCTCCAATCATTTCTACACCCTTAAAATGGGCAGGAGCTCATGATGGCATGTTGTAACCTGCCTTAGCATAGATTAGACCAATCACCGTGCAAGTCCTGTTGTCTCCATGGATGCCTGAGCATCTTAATCTTGCTATGACTTGTCTTGTAATTAGAGTCCTTTGTATATATTGTTGCACAACTTAGGATCCTGATCCTGCACTGCCAATGGCCCAAAATGAGGCTTTAAAAATAGAAGAAACCTGCAATGCCAGAGGCTATACAATGGATAAGTTTCCATATCCTGCCAAGCCACATTTTTTAAAACTAAATTTGAAATGTTGTACTACCTAGACATGCATAAGGAAAGATCTATAAGCATAATAGAACCTGCTCTACCACAAGCAAAGCAGAAGTAGCTCCAAGGAGCAGCTATCTTATTGGCATCACAAGTCATATAACAAGCTGGTTTTCAGACTTGAGATAAGGGTGGGAGTTACAATGCAGAACAGGATTTCTGATACATTTTATTATCATAAAGAAGTTCCTATTGTAAATTATCATCTACAATTTTTTTGGAAAGTTATTGGAAGTTGCATAGTTACCGTATTTTTCTGAGTATAAGATGCACCTTTTCTCCCCCTAATTGGGACTGATAATTTAGGTGCATCTTATACTCCAAATGTAGCTTTTTCAAAGCTTTTTTTCAGCCCTAACCAGGTGAGTGAAGAGTGAAGCGATCTTTGCAGCCTTTCATTGCTACTCCCTCCGAAGAAGTTTTTTTTTCAGGTGCTAATGATCTTCTGGCCTTTTCATGCTTTGTTGATTGGTTCTCTCTATCAGCTGTTTTTTTCAGACCTTTTTTTTCAGACCTAATCAGGTGCTAACTATCTTCCTGGCTTTGCATGCTTTGTTGATTGCTTCTCTCTATCAGCTGTGCCTTAGAAGCTTTTTCCCCCAGTCCTAATCAGGGGATAAAATAATGTGCTGAAGCTGACCAGACTAAGGACGCTAGCCAGATGAATACCTGGTAGGCAGATTTCCCCCCCCTATTTTCCTCCCCAAAAACTCAGGTGTGTCTTATACTCAGGTGCGTCTTATACTCTGAAAAATACGGTAAGTGAGATGCCACCTGGAGTCACCTCATTTGCTTTAACCAGCTCTTGTAAGAGTGGTTCTGGCTTTGAGTAAGGTCAGGGAAGCATTTCTGAAGACGGCCGTCACTGATGATCATCATAATGGCTTCGTGGTCATGGCAAGCAAAACCTTTACGGGAAAATTGCTGAAATGTTTGGATTAGAGCTGGGTTACGTGAAGAAGAAATACAGGCTACTACTAGAAAGCAATTAGTGCCACAACAACCTTACCGAAAACCTGGTATCCCACAATATGCTTTTATTGAGTAGGAACTGCAAGATTACAGAGGCAGAAACAAAACCAACTCAAGTGGATGAGGAAATATATCTATATATTCACACTTTTAAAGGGTAAGAAAATACATTTATTAAACTTCATGACAGTATTTCTGGCAAATATTCTTAATACATGCATATTACAGGGATAAGCACTGTCTGGCTATAGGGTAGCATATTAGCTTCATATTCATTCCAAATGTAGTGCGTTAGTGCTACATAGTTTAATGTTCCCTCGTCTTTTCCTCCTTGTTTATCGCTAAAGTTATCTCTCACTTGACGGATCTGCTTGGATAGTTTCACTAGGAATCATATAGCTGCTACATTGTTGTTTTGCTCATATTGATGTCTACACAACACTGGCCTCAGTCCATAGATATGTTGCGCGCATCTACTCGGGGGTCTAGCACAGCAAACACAGGACATGGGAAAGTCCTATCGAACCCTTTTGGTTTTAAGATGCATTGCTTTAATAAAAGAGTTGGATGCAACTCATCATCATGAATTTAAGTTTGTCCTAAAGACTTAACAGGACTTTTCCTAAACTGCAAAGTAATCGTGTCTTTCAGTACAGCAATCAACTGTTAATCTGTGAGTGAACAGGGTGAAATGGAAAACGAATTTCAAAAATGCAGTTTTGCCAGTTAAATATGTACAGTTAAATATGTACAGTAGAAATAAAAAGAGTAGAATGATTTCACCTACATTTTAACATACCTGAGCTGTCTGGCATCAGGGGGCCAGAATCAGTAGCCCATTTTTATACAGACTAGAAGCAAAAAGAAAAGAAAGAAATAAAATTGCTCGAGGAGGAAAATATAAGAAAGCTAAGCAACATTGAGTCTTCCAGTTGATTCAATATTACACTGGTTATTTAAGATTTCAATAAGCACTGAGATTAACTTCACATTTATTATGCATTTATACGTTTTAATATGCTGCACGATTTTGAATAAAAACCTTCAGAATGTACTGAGCTATAAAACAATTATATATCATACAAGCATCATTTCTTTATCTACAATTAACTTCTGAAGAATGTTCCCCAAACCCCACCCCACCCCCACCCCACTTCCGCACTCGCCCAACACAGTTCCCTCTCTAC
>JANHFT010004190.1:79329-99771 GCA_032467955.1 Pseudoxenodon macrops | reverse complement strand
ATCCTGCCCTAATTTTACCATATATATCACACTGATACAAATAGAGGATCAATTCAATTCAAAGTGCTGATACTAAGATTTTAAATACGTAAATGGCCAAGAGTCCAGAGTCTTGATAAAAATAGCTCTTCCTGTATGAACCAAGACCAGTGAAAAAATCTTCCATTTTGAAATTGACACATAGAGGACATGCCATTTTCTTAGCCATTGTACCAAGGAACTGTCATTCTCTAATTCGGAGTCTATGTCATTGCAGTTTAGTGATTGAGAGTTGTAGATTAGGACTGGTAGATGCATATTCAAATCTCCACTCACTTATTCATCACACTGAATCAATTTGATTCACTAATTTCTCTTCAACCTGAGGCAAGGTTTGTTTGCCAAGATATCATGGTTTGTTTCTTGGATGTATTATGTATTCATTTTATTTTATTGATTAATAGGTTGCCTCAGTCAGTAGAATCCTAGGTGGTTTACAGGATGTAAAAGTGAATGAATGAATGAATGAATGAATGAATGACACAGAATATATAATTCACAAAGAAAATATGGAGAGAAAAATATAAATTAAATTGGGTCATCCCACTGAGTGGGGTCAACCAGTCATTCTAACCTATTTGTTTAAATAGGGAGAGGGCATACTTTCTTGAACAATAGTTTCTGCCTGAACCTGACCATCAATTAACTGATTAATTTGTATGGTTAGGTGAAAAATAGCAGTACTTAAAGGTAGATTTAATGGAAGATAAATACATTCTAATATGTATTAAGCCAAGTGTGCTGAACTTGTAGTCTCAAACTCACCCTTTGAAAGACTTGGAAGCAGCCCAGTAGAGACCTCCAAAACTGTTACCCGATTGTAATTCTAAGATGACACCAGTGGGAAAACTAAATACACACTATAAGAATGCCAATTATATTGTATCCTGGCCCCAAACAGATTGGGTTGTTGTTGTTTTTTGTATGGCTCAAGCATACCTTACAGGAACACTTGTACAAAGAGATTTGGTAGGGATAATATTTTAGATGCGAGGCAGGAAAATCTATGGCTACTTTAATTCTGAGCTAGAGTGAAAAGGGAACATGACATATGAAAGAGGAGTTTGAAAAAAGCTGTAAGTAGGTAAGAATACTGAATCTATAATGTAGATTTCCCAGTGGGGAAAAATAACAATAAGATAGGAAAAGAACAAACAAACAAAAAACAGACCAAGAGAAATACAAGGGACCAAGGACAATGAAAGTTTGTCTGTGCCTCCAAGTTAGTGTTGACTCTTGGTGACTACATGGAAATATCCCTGCAGTTTTCTTGACAAGATTTTGGAAGTGATTTGCCATTACCTAGGGCTGAGGGAAAGTGACTAGTGACTCACCCACTTTGTCCCTAAGGTGGGGCTAGAACCCACAGACTCCCAGTTTCTAGCCTGATGTTTTACCACTACACAATAGTCTCTAAAGACAATGGAAGTGACAGAGGTGAAATCAGATAAAGATTTAAAATATGCAGTCAAACTTTCTCCTTCAGATATGCAACTGGAGGTTTAATATTTTTTCAAAGTCCATATTCTTTTGAACTTCATACTTCATTGCATAGAAATTGATCACTACAATAACCTATTGTTTATCTGCCCCCCTCTTATTGCTAAGAAATTACTCTTCAAATGAGGAAAGATAAATGTATTGTCCAATTATTTAGTCGATTGAAGACCTGATGTAACTTGTGACTTACAAATAGGCTGCTTGTAGATATGGATTTTGGGCATCAATGAAACTTTACTGAAACTGTAGCAGAGCTGGGTTCCTACTGGTTCTATCCGGTTCTATAGAACCGGTGGTAACTCTGTGGTGATGTCATGGTGTCTTCGTGGGTGCCTCCATCTTGGATTTTGCTTCTGCGCATGCGCAGAAGTTAGTTTTTTATTGCTGCGCACACACGCACACACTTCAAAGGCGCACACGCAGTGCGACCCCTGAGCAAACCAGCAGCAAAAAGAAGCAGAACCGCCCCTGAACGGTAGTATAACATTTCATAACATAAGTGTATATGGGAAGCCTTTTTATACATATATGTTTGTTACTTTTGTTGCAATTTTACCTGTTTTATTAAATAAATGAAGGCAAAAATGTAGCTGTAGTAGTAAATAATACTAATCTAGGGACAAGTCAGATAATCCATCTCGCCTCTTGGCTGCTGCTCCTCCATGTTACAGTTCAGAGGTGGGTTCCTACCGGTTCTATCTGAACTGGTAGTTATTTGGTGATGATGTCATGGAGCTGGTCTCATTGGTGTCTCCAAAGGTGCCGCCATCTTGGATTTTGCTTCTACGCATGCGCAGAAGCTAGTTTTTGATTGCTGCGTTCCCGTGCATATGCAGTGCGACCCTGAGCGAACCGGCAGCAAAAATATCCGGAATCCACCCCTGTTACAGTTGTGCTGTTATATTTATTCATTTTTAGAGTTCTGTATCCGGAAAGTCTTAATGTTGTGGCATGTTCTTGTAGGGATAGTCAAATGTGTAACATAATTTTTTTTTAAAGCCTAAAAAGAAAAAAAGTCATTTCCAGACAGAATGTGGAGGACAGTTCTGGAGAACCACTACTACCATCACAGAAGGAGGTCTCAATAGGTTTCTTTCCTTGCTTGAGTTTCCTTAGTTTCCCATTATTCCGAGCAGACTAAGCTTCCCCGGTCTGGTGCCCTGTAATTTATCTGGAGGGCATCAAATTGGAGAAGGAGAATGAATATGCATATTCATATGTATATTTCTGTGACTTTAATAAAATTACAGCTTGTGTTTGTGTGTGTTTAAGTGACCTATTTTGTTCTGACACTTTAACAATTAAAGACACAATTTGTGTATATGGATATGAGCATTTGCTGAAGCGGCTGCCCCTGTTGCCAATTATACAAAAGAACTAGCTAGGATTTAGACCACGGTGTCTGAAAGTGATTTTTCACTGCAGAGATTCATGAGCTGGTAAACTGCTGGTTGAAATATTGTAATAGGGTCCACATGGAGCTGCTTTTGTAAGTGATTCAGAAATTTAAACTAGTGTAAAAATTGGGCAATTGATTTCTGTGTTTATTAGATCGAAACACATTGCACCGATCTTGCATGAATTCTTTTGGCTGCCAGCCCAGCTTAAGGTGCTGTTGCTCATTTTTAGAAACTGTAAATCAATAAATACTTCGAGTAATTCCTTGGCTGTACCTTCCTTCTGAAAACAGATTCTTCAGATTAATCCCCTTTCAAGTAGCATTAGCTACAGGTCTAAAATTATGCATATCAAAGGAAAGTACCTTTTTCTTTGGTGTTCCATTAAAGCTAAAGTAGATCTAATACTAAAAAATTTTAGGGTGGCAAGTCAAGATCTGCCTCAACATTTTAAATTCACTTTCTTCATTCTGTTCTTCCCTATAATTGTATGGTTTTGCTATTTTCAGCCTCATTGTTATTGATGCTTGATATATTTGACTTGTATGTTTATTTACGTACTTTCCATTCTGGAATCCACCATAATGAAGGTTGAAAAAACACTTGTAGAATGAATAAATATAAACCGATGATATTTGATTAAAATGGGTGAGGCACATATTCATAAATAAATATTTTAAAGCTGTTTTTGCACAATACATTGAAACATGGTTTACTAAATAAATTTGACTCCAGTATAAATCATGCTAAATGATACACCATAGTTTACAAATGGCAGAAGTTGAGTTCACAAAGCACATTAAACCAGAGGTGGGTTCCTACTGGTTCAGACCGGTTCTACCAAGTGGGCAACGACATCTTTTTTCGGAATTTTTTTAAAAAGTTTTTTTCTTCTGCGCATGCGCAGAAGCTGAATTTCCAGCAGTGCGCGTGCGCCGCCATCTTATATTCAGCCTTTTTTTAAAAAAATCAGGGCTTTTTTTTACTGCGCATGTGCGCGTGCACAGGGTGTGTGCGCATGCGTGCAAGGTGTGCGCATGCAGCGCAGGAGGCAGCGAACCGCTGACAAGGTAAGTTTAGAACCCACCCCTGCATTAAACTCTAACAATCCTGTTGTCACCTTAGTACGTTGTACTTTTATGTAATATATAAAAGATGGAGGATCAGCTGACTCTAGATCCTTCTGACTTTAAGCCATGCTTGTAGGCAGAAATGAACTATCAACATTTGAGGAAGAGTTAGAGGAATAAGTGAGGTGCATATAGAGGATTTAGTATCCCTAACTCTCTTTTTTTTGGTTGTGTGAATGCAATATTTGATGTTCTGACATAGTATTGCTGACTTTCACATGTGTGGTGACCTTCAATTTCCTTTGAATGAGAGAGCACCAAAGACCTTTGCATTTTTAAAATTTCTTTGAAAGAGTACAAGCAAATTGGTTTTTACAGCAGACAGCAAAATTGCTGATAAAGCAATAGATTTCCAGATCAGCAATATGAATCCTTTGTTGTCTTCTTATCAAGAAGTCCCTACAGCATAATAGACATTGCTTAAGACCAAAATGACAGGACTAGAATTACTGTATCTAGCCTTAAAATTCCAGGCTAACACAAATGGCAGCAATGAGACACAGAAAACTGCAACTCATCTGGAATTGTGCAGTCCAGATATGGTAGCACTAGGCAATACTTTGGAAAGCTGTAACTACGTACCTTGGCCTAATAATGTTTATGATGGAGTAGAAAAATTTAAACATTTATCTTTAAAGTCCCATAATCTGGAGTCTGGTACTTTTTCTCCTTTTTCTTACTTTCCTTGAAACCTGGCTCTAGACGATTGGAAGTCCCTGCATTGTTCAAAAGTCTGATCAACTCTAGTTCTGCGTGTAAAACCTGGGTGTAAAATCCAGTATTGCTGCTAAGGTATTGCTAATCCATCCGATCTGGCTAGTACTTTGTCATCTAGGTCATATTAAATTGCTGAAATTCAAAATGAAGACCATATCTTTGCCGCAGTGATCCATTCTACCACTAATCTGAAATAAACACACAGATTACTGCTTTAAAAGGTGTCTAAACTGCAGAGCTGCCTTCTTTTCCACCACACCTACAGTGTGAAAGGAAGTAATTTCTCACCTTATCTAGATAGTAGAGTAATCATGAAAAACACTCTTATACACAAGCCTTCACTGAGGAGATAGTGGTCCTTGGAATGCTCAACCTTCAAATAGCAACATTTCTGAGGCAGCCAAGAGGCACAAAATGGGCATAGATGTGGGTGCAATTGGATTGGTAGGAAGACTGTTTTTTGTTTTTACTATGATACATCAAATTTCAAGGCTCATCCTAGAGTTTTCATTTGTTTGTTACCTCAGAACAGCAGAAATTAGTTCTTTCATTCTTTAGATCAGAAGTGTCTCCAAGGGTCATAAGGATTTTGGAGTGGAGGGCTTCACATTGCCCACCTCTATGTTGGAACCTTATAAAGCACAGTTGGGATATGCAACAAATTATTGCTGTGTCGAACAGTCATATTACATGCAACACCATTCTGTTTGATCTCCTATAATACATAGCTAACAGCCATTTAGATTAGTTTTAAGGAAACACCTTTTGTTTTCTTAATTCTATCCGTATTTTTGCAGGGGTTTTCTTAGCGTTGTTCTTTGCATGAATGTAGCTGTTTTTGTCGCATAATTTATACCACTCGCTTTAGAATACAGGAGGGAGAGGCAATTCTGGCCATTGATAAAAAATGCACCATTTCAGCGTTTTGGGGAACATACATCATTCTTAGAACTATCTTAGTTGGTCAAGTAAAGGGAGAAGCTGCCTTCCTGACCCATCTTGATTATGGTAGAGAGGCCATTCTTGTTCTAGCCACAATCATACAGACCATTCTGGCAAATGAAGGTTTCTGTAAAGATAACTTAGAAACTTATCTAGTTTTTGTTTTTGTTTTTCTGGGCAGAGCGAGTCAGTGTGGACGCTGCCTAATTATGTCACAGTAAATTAGAACCTGTTAGGACTGTGTGGATTCTGCTCAGCTGATAATTTCACATGGAATGCCGAAAGCTCATATGTGTCTCTCAGATAGTCCCATGGCATCCTAGGGATGACAAGGTTAATGCCTCATGTGATATAATGGGACAGATTTGTTTTAAAACAAAGCAAACTGTTTTAAGCTTAGCCTTCGCTGTCAGCTTTTCCAGACCTTGGACAAATTATTTCTTTATTGTCTCAGTGAATCCCTGAGTCACTTCCTGTCAATATTTACTAGTTTCCTTTCAGTGCATTACAGAATCTCCTCATTCACATCAACGGCTGGCAGCCAAAGATTCTGCCCAGTTCATTATGCTCTGTGATTTGAGTCATGAGCGTGATCTGGCATTCAGTAGCCAGAGTGCATCAACAACGCTACTTAAAATAAAATTGTAGCCATTTCTAGCACTGTTCAGAATAAAAGTTTATCATGTTTTTCTCTATGCTGATTTCAAAGCCAACCAATCCAAATTCCTCCCTGAAATCTGTATAGTAACATGAAAAAAGCTCTACTGGACCAAAGACTCACCTAGTGTAGCATCCTCTCTCCTAGCCAAACAGATGCTCCTGAGAAACCCATCCAGTGAATGTTATGGACTAAAAATCTGCTTTGAAAAAGACAGTTCTGTATAGTCATTAATCAGTCATATAGGATGCTATGGCTTTTAATTTTTAAACCCTTTCTTTAAAACTATATGCTGCTAATTCTACATTTATGATTTTCTTAAGTTGATTATGCATTGTGGGACAATGAAATTCCTTGTGCACAGTCCAAATTCACTTCCAACTAAGTAGAAGAAACATATTCCTGTCCCCATTGTGTATGCATCTCACCTATAGTCATTGTCTTCTTTCCACCTTGAAACACCCTCAAAACTTTAGGATCAAACCAGAACCTTGTCTCGTTCAATAAGGTCAGGCTTGTTGATTTGCCTTTCAAGTATGCGTGTAGGTGACTGTATTTTAAAACACAAAGATGGAAGTGGCAGCACTTGCTCTTGTAAAGACTGTAGCTCAGCATTACTGCATAGACTTTATATGTAGACAATTCCAGGGGTGGGTTGATCGTTTTGCTGCGGGTTCGCTAGCAATAGAAAAATAGCTTCTGCACATGCACAGAAGCAAAAATTAGCTTCTGTGCATGCGCAAAATCAAAATCCAAGATGGCAGCGCCCACGGAGACACCGATGGAACCGGGTCCATGGTGTCATCACCGAATTACTAATGGTTCTAAAGAACCAGTTAGAACTGGTAGAAACTCACCTCTGGACAATTCTAGACCAAATTATCACTACCTTTAAATCCACCTAAGAAGCCTCAGAACTGAAGGAGCTTCTTGGAAAAGAAAGCTTCTTGGATCAGAAGTGAAACATCTTCAAGGAAAAACAAAGAAAGTCCAGTTGCCTCTTGAAAAAAGTATATTTGGGACAACCATGACCCGGATGACTGAGAATTTCCACAGAAACCTTTAAATCAGGTCAGAAAAGATTCTATTGTAAGTCTTTGTAAGACTCCATGTTTGACTGTACTAAACTGAAGTGACCAATTAATTATCAGCAACTTACTTTGAGATTTTATTCCAATGCAATGAGCCAGCTCTTCTTTCTGCTTCTGACTTTATACTTCAACTAAATTTAGAGGGCTGTGAAGGTAGGAAAGAACAGAGAGAAAGAATGCTCAATATTCGGAGGGATGCCAATATCCTATCTCCACTTGTGAGCTAACCTTGCTTCAAAGAATGTGAATCAATTATTCATTAAGTGAAAATGCAGACTTTTATTATACCAGATGTTTCTCAGGATGTTTGATGCTGCCCATTAACTCACCCTTTGGATTTAATTGCTTTAACTGATAGTTATAACTCAAGGTTAAATGACTTCATACCTTTTCTTACGTTAACACGAGTGAAGGATCCACCTGATACAAGGATGAAGATCAAAGTGTTGTGCTGAAGGTTTGTGGCTGAATATTGGTCAATGTCTTTCTTTTAAAAAGGAACAATTGGAGGACAATTAAGATCAGGACCATGGCATGGTTGAATTCACACAATGCAATATATCCTAATGCCAGATTAAGAGAATACAAGTGCTCTGTTCTCATAAGAGTCAAGACTATTTTTAAGTTCAGTGGTATAGCATCTGCCATTTATCTGTAGAAAGTTCCACATTTAATTTAATTGCAGGCATATTCAGAAAAGTCTGGAAAAATGCTATCACTAATTGTAGAAAAAAGATGCCCAACATTTTTGGAATAAGTGCAACAATTGGCCTTTAAATAATATACTGGTGGGTGGGAGGAAACACGTTCCCAAAAGTTGACTATGAATTCATTTAATTTATTAATGCAGTTAATATTATATTCTGTACAACTTAATCATTTCCTTAGGGAATCCTGGGAAATCCTGGGGTCCATGGCTTTGAGGAGGGGACATTTCTAGTGTACTTAACAGAGAAAAATGAAACCAATGGTCTGATTGAATTGTTTCAGCCAGATCATCATCCATTCCATTTGCAGATCATTCCTGTCAAAAAAAGCTTTCATTTTATCATGGCGCTATTGTAGAAAGACTTACAAAGTGTATTATCTGATTTTCATTTCCAGATGAACATACATTCAATAATGTTTTATTTTTATAATATGTCATTTGTTTTCAAGAACTCAGGCTAGAAAACAAAAGGGCTTGCATTCCAAAGTTGCATGCAACTAGTGCCTGAAAAGTTGCTGCTCAATTGCATTTTCTTAAAAGACAGAAGAAAATTATTATTTATATGTGGACATTCACATTAATAAAGGAAAGGCTTCCTTTGCATAGAGCTATAGGTGTTGTAGCTTACTTTTCTGCTACCCAATACTCGTGCACCCTTCAGTGTTGACACATAACTTGCTGCAAAATTACAGTCAAAATTGTTTCTTTTGTTACTTCAACACCATGTAGGCTTAGTCCACTTTGACTAATTTTCTAATGAGCTTTGAAACCACAAAAATAAGTAGAAGTCTTAGTAAGAATAGCTTTAAGTGCTAAATGTCAAATAGCATGTAATGGCGGTTAAGGGAAAAAAGGGGGGACGAGAATCACCGTACAAAAAAATAAAATAGCAATATGTTATTCCCAGATGTTGCTTTGTTTAAGTCTTCAAGAAGCCCCTTTGGTCACCTGCAGAACAGAAAAATAATTCAGTTTATGTATAAGTAAATGAAATTTATGCTTTCTGAAGGAAAGTGCAACTCACTGGATTTCATGCAACTTGCCCTTGTGTTGCCTCATGCATCAGTTTTTGATCAAGTATTTACACCAATGATGTGCAATATATGGTCTTCCAGTTATTCCTGAACTTCAAGAATACTGCATATACACTGTTATGACAAACCAAACTGAGAAATGGTTCTATGGTGAAACAAGAGAAGAATTTTAATTATAACCGAAATCCAGGGTCTGCTTTATGGATTTTTGTCCGAATCATGGCTTCTCGTGTCAAGCGAAAAGGGGAGTAAATGTTACTTCACTTCACCTTCTGGATCACCCAGGTATATTAGAAAGGAATATATGAGCATATCTCCTACAGGTACTGGGGGTAGGGGAGGCAACTGAAGAAAGGTTTAACCCAGGACAAACTCAAGTTGTCACATCGTCATGTGATGTATCGGGACTTTTTTCCTCTTTGCTAAACCAGAGGTGGGTGTGGCCAGCACGCGATGCATCCGGCCCATGGGCCATGCGTTTGACACCCCTGGTTTAGCCTCTCCTACCTCTCATGAAATGGTGTGATCCTAATTAGGATAACCTGTATCTTTTCTTCTTTAGCAAAAATATCTGGCAGTCAGTACTACCCAAGATTGCTGGTAATATTCTGCCAGGTCATCTGGCACAACATCTATGATTAAGTCCCTTAACAATGATTAGCACTACAGATACATGGGTGTGTTGCATCAATGCTCCTCCAACTCATGAATTCTACGGTAGCAGACAAAATCCATGGTGAGGAATGGTGTAAATTGAAATCCTGCAAAAAAAAATTTTGTTTCCTCTGAAGCCAGATGGTAGTAGCAGCTGCCTGGCCTGGCTTGGGCCTGAGCAGGGAAATGAATCAGGTTTGGGCCTGTTTAGTACTTGGACAGGAGGCCACCAGTTAATTTCAGGGCAGTTGGCTTGTCTGGAAGGACAAACCAAATCAAAACGTTCTGGAAGGACACAATGGTAAACATCTTCCATATTCTTGCCAAAATCTTTACAAGTCTGTCACTGGGAGCAGAGCTCAACAGTAGGCCATATTTTCCTTTTTAAAAGAGCTGCTGCAGTTTTTTCACTCATTGCTGCTGCCTCTTGGATCATTTCCATAATAGAAAATTATAGCAGAATCCAATCCTTATAGTAGCAAGAGAAAGAATTGTTGGCACAATGATGCATTGTCTCATGTTCTTTGCTCTGAGTTTTGTGGCTGTTTGTTAATAGAGAAAACAGAATAAAGGTGTGTAAATGAAGGGCTGGGGAGTAAAACTGAGGTTGCCAGACTGTTCCACTGATGCCATAAAAAATAATAAAATCTCTTGCTTGCTCCCGCTTTAAAGCATCAAGATTCTTCATGGAGCAACAAAGAGCAGGCACTTAATTGCAAGAGAGAGGAAGTATGAATGATTCTTGATTTGCCTTTATTACCAAAATAAATCAGGCATTCCAAATGTATCATACATCTAAACAGGTCCACACCGCTGTTGGCTTGTAGTCTCATCCAGCAGAATCCTGGATGACAAAGAAGATATGCAATTATTGGGTTTGTCATGATTGTGCTTCATATTGTAATGTATTTTTGTGTATGTGACAGAATGGCTGACTTTAGTAGATTCGTATCTTGACTTTCCTTCAGGAGCTTAAGATGACTTAATGGTGATTTCCTTCATTTGATCCCCATAACAGCAACCTGGTGAAGGAGGTTGACTGGTTTCTATGGTTGAAGGTGAATTTGAATTGAATGAGAAATTGTTATAATTCAGTTTGTAGATTACTTTCTCCTACTCCCTGATACACTTTGTCCTTTCCCAGTTTACCTTTGGAGTATCATTAGGAAAATATTATTATTCACCATTACAAATCCAGAGTCTATTGGAGTTGAATGGCTATAACAAATGTGAATAAATAAATTAATCATAGCTGCTGAACGAGCATATGATTTTTCTGTTTTATCTTACTTCTTTTTAAATAGATCACAAAAGGAGTGAGGCTGTGATCTTCACTTTTCTCCTTGGTTTTAAATTGAATCATACACACAGCTGGTAACTTTGGTAACTTCTTGATTAATGCATTGACTGAAGCATTTAATTATTTATTCCAAGGGCTGGAATTAAGGGCACTTACACAGCCACTATTTTCACTCCTTTCCTATTTGGCAGCAAAGTCATACTCTTGTCTCAAGGACCACCAGTATTCCTTCCAGCCAAAGAGGGCTGAAACAGCAGCAGCCAGCAGGCACTCCATCCACTATCCACATTCCTCTTTACCAGGTTTGCTTATCATAGCAAGCAAAACTGGGGGAAACGGCCACTGTAGGGGAGAGTGACAAACTCATCCTTTTAAGTTCCTGGGAAATAATGGGTAGAATTCCTGCTAATAGAAAATCACCTGCCCTGAAATTCTGCTGGAAACATGTTCAATAGGCTTGTAATCTGGACAGATGCTGAGGTGTCAATTAATTAGTCCTTGGGTTCCCTATCGTGCCCATTGTGGGGACATACGGTAGGTATGGTTGGGGAAATGCCAGTCTCAGATCTGCACCGCTTATGGAAGGGGCCAAATAGGGTAGAGTCACCATGGTGCATAGCACATATTTTGCCACTGTTGTTCTGATGGAACAGGTTTGCTAACCTTCTGAAGTGCAAATCGGCAATTGTAAGACTAGATGACCAGGAAGACAATAGCAAGACAATCTAAATGAATAAATGCACTACAGGATATGTTTGTCATCCTTGCATTGCTGAAAAGCTACTTCTATCTCTTGCTTCATAAAGATGGAAGAGAAATGCAGTTTCTGTGGCCCAATTCACAATGTAATGATTGTACATAAATATTTCATGTTATTGCTACCAAATAAAACCAAATGGATAGATCTGGGCAAGGTAAATGTATATGTTCCTATGTATCTCTTACATAATTAAGAGCCAATAAAAGCTGGATTGACAAAGCATGCTCAGCCATTATTTTAGATATGGTTTGGTGGGTGGGTGAGGGTGTTTGGGGATTGTCATGTGTGTTGGGTCTGGCCTCCGGGTGTGATAGGAATTTCGTTGTATGGGTATACTGTGTATATACGTACAATGACAATCAATCAATCAATAAATAAATAAATAAATAAGCTAAATAGCTGTGATAGGCCTACCCATAATTATATTGTGTATATATGTACAATGACAATCAATCAATCAATCAATCAATAAATGAGTAAGGCCTACCCATAATTAACCGGACCAGGATTCATTAATTCAGCCCAGGTTTCTGAGTCCATATGGCACTAAATCGTGATAACTATATGTGCTGTGTTCACACAACACTTGAGGTTAAATATGCCTAGTTTGCAGTTCAGTGTGCCAAGTAAACACAATGTAAAGCTGAGTTCACAAATTACTTCAGTTTATGAAATGGAATGTAAATGTAGCAAATCCATAATAAAGCTGAACAAGGCAAGTTGTAGCTTAATGTAATATGTGGGCTTATCTCTTGTGTAGGAAGTTTGCATCTAGAAAGTTGATCTTAATGGATGCCTCCTACCTATAGAATTCTCTGCCCAAGAAACGACAAAGCAGCCCTCTCAGCATCTAATTGCAATTTTTTTTAACTACACCCTTAAGCCAGGCTTAATGCTCATTAAACTCATTTATGGAATCTCCCACTAACATTGCATATATTTCTTAACTATTATTCATACGTTTAAATAGTTTTGTGTTAGTAACAGATCTTCATGGTAGGAACTATGCATTTAAAATACTGCAACAACGTGCTGTTCTCAGAAAATTTCCAGCATTATTCAAAATTGTCAGTTTTCTAGCAGATGTTACAAAAGTAAAACTCGTCCTTTGATTTGCTACACATCTGTGGTTTACATATTCCAGTTCTTCCTGATATTACAGCTCAGTTAAAACTTGGTGAGCCATGTAATGTTCCGATGTCACTGTGTTTAATAACTGACCTCTGATTAAATTGGATTGCCTATGTAGATAATTTGGAAACCTGGGCAAAACTGTCAACTTTTCCCATAAACAATACAATTGGAAAAGATCCAGATTTCTATTTTTAACTAAATTAATCAAAATAACAAAACCTTTGGCCAAAACCTTTGGTCATCCTACAGATGCTTAAAACAAATGAATTAGTAGTATGTTCATATTTAGCTTCTACCCTATTTAATGCCAAGCACCCAGCTAACCTATAAAACCTTTTTTGGAATATCAGATTTCTGGGTACAAATCTAACCATTTGACTCTTTGTTTTTGAGCTCATTCTTTCCATCACAGGGTCGAAAGGAATGCAATCTGTCCAGATGCCAGCACTTCTTAGGAAACAGGAATAGGGCAGCTTAAAGAGCTTATTCATTAAAGAGAGAGTTAGGAAGAAGTAGGAAAACACAGGGGATCCTTAAAGCTGTCTTGGTAGTCAGCAGGATCACATGGGTAGTGAAACTAGAAAAATACCTTATACAATATCAAGCTGATTTGTCTATCAAACATACAATTGGCTGCTAGGATTTGCAATGGATGTTCAGATCTTTAAGACAGTTTGTTCCTATTACAAGATACCTAGTCCATTTTAATTGAAAATATTAGGAAGAGAATTTGGGGTATTTCATGTTCAAAAAGTGAACAAAAAACAGGATATAAGTCAACCAGACAGTATTACACAGACAGACTGAATTACCTTCTCCTTTACTATGTATCCTATTCTTCTGAAACCTTTGATAGCGCCAGATGAGTTAGGATTGTACTGTTGGCTGGAGATTTTGGGAGCTAATGTCTTAACTCATCTGGAGGGTGTTGTTGAAGAAGAATGACCTGCACTAATTCTCATAGCCCCAATTTAAGATGATGAACCTGTACTTAGCACCTCCTAATAGACATATGTCTGTAAATGCAGTATAGCAGGTATTATGCTTAAATATATGAACTAGGCCAAAATTCAATAGATAATGCAATCTTGTACTATAGAAGTGTATGATCCATTAATTACTGTGAGAATTTAGGAGTGCACCTTGAATTTCAGCAAGAGATGCACACTAAACAATATTCTGTAGTCTCATTAATAAGGTTAATCCCAAAGAAAGCTCATCTGGGAAAAAAACATTCCCTAAAAACTCAGTTTAAATGTTTTACATGTGATTGAAGTGCATTTCAGAAATTTACTTTTCATTTCTATTTAAAAAGGAAGCTCCCTCTGTGATTTCATCTCAATCTTTTTCCTCTCTCTTCTCCCCCAGTGGGAGAATTCTGAACTCTGCTTTCTAATCTAAGATATTAAAGCTTGTGAATTGTTGCTCAGCATTCCCACAAAGGCAGTTGAATTTATATCAACTTAGCTTACTGAGCGTTTTCCAAATAGGTCAGAAGCATTCAGCTTTTTCATCCTTCCCTTTTAAATGATGCTCCAGCTACATAATTATTGAACTCCTGAAACATCTTGGCTTTGGGCTATGATTTAAGAAGTACCAAACCAGAAATTTATCTCCGGTGAATACATTGCTGTAGAGTAATATTAAATAAGGAACATAGGAACAGAATATTTTTAAAATACGTACTTTTCTGTAAAGCAGCTCAGAACAATGTTGGTTAACTCCCTTACCCTCCTCCTCAACATTGATCCTCAAAACTATCTTGAAAGATAAATAGAAAAGAAATAACAAGTGGTCCAAATTACACAGTAAACTTTTATTTTATTTTTCTAGCTGGAGATCTGAATACAGTTCTTCCTGTCTTCCTGTTCTTCCTAAGTCCCATTGTTCTTTCAAACACTTCAGTTTTCTTTTGTCATTTTCTGGAAAAAATGCCCGGAACTCAAGCTAAAACAAGGATTAAAAAGCAATATGACAATTGTGATAGGAAAATAAGTATAGTAGGGCAATTGTGGACATTAGGAAAAGAAAAATGTCTCAGGCTTGAAAGAGATGGAGGTCATTGAAACACCTTATTGTGAGTATGAATGAAAGCAGAAACCTACAGTTTAGTGATAGTTGCACATAATCCACCAATGATTGGTGGTTAAAGAAAAATGAGCCATTTGCTTTGAGAAAATTGTGAAAGCTGCGGGACAAAAACAGAAGAGATTTGGTGATGTAAGAATGAATGAGAATGAAGATTAGTTGGTGAATATCTGCTCAGAAGAGGTTCTTTTTTCAAAGTTACAGTGATTAATAAATTATTCATATGAGCCTGTAACAAAAGAACAAATATAAATCTGAAAAAGTAATTGATTTTTTATGATGAAACCACAGTAAAATTAGTGAAATATATTAAGATGGTGAGATGTCTAAATACAGGATAGATCATTTTTGGTAGTATCAAGAATGATGGCGATTAACAGACAGAAAAAAATGCAGAGCAATTTTGAAAGAAACAAAAACAAATAGTCTTGGAGCTGAATGACAAAAGTTAAATAAGGCACCTTCCGAAAAGTGAAGCTGATTAAAAACAAGTGTTAAATGAGTTGGAATGGAAATGGAAAAAAAGAAATGTATATAGATAGTGTTATGTTCATGAATATAATAAAACGAACGCTGTAAGTGCCCAAAGGGAAGTAAGATGGACCTCATAAATGCTGTGAGAATCATAAAAAAAAAAGTAAAGCTTCAGTTAGGTGATATTAGGTGAAGGAATGTTAAGATATAAATGTGATTAGCTTACAAGGATTCCCAGTCTTGTTCTCCTAAGCAAAGTATTGAATGCAAAAAAACAAAGGGAGAATAAATTTGTAAATGTGCCTGGATAGCTGTTTAGCATAGTTTTGATTGAAAGGAGTGAACAAATTTTGAAAAGTGCAGTGTACCTTTATGCCAAATAAGGAATGCGCAGACCAGATTTTTCCTGTTTAGCAGTAATGTATGAATTGAGAAATAAAGTTCACTGCACTGGGCTGATTTCCAGAATCTGTGGGATAAAATGAACAGCCTTGAATTATTCAATTGATCAAATACAGAACTTGGTTATTGAATTTGCAACAGATGTATGATGAAAGTAAAGCATGTCAGAGAATAAATGGAATGCTTAGCAACCAACACTGAGCAGGAAATAAGACAAGGATAAGTGGCATTCCTTTGGTTGTTTTTGGAATAAACATAAATTGTACTAGTACTAGAAATGTATTGGTTGACAGTGTAAATGTGGGGTGTGTCTCTATATGCAGATATCTTGTTCCTAATCAGTTGAATGATTTGCAAGAAATTTTAGAAAGATTATATGATCCAATAAAGTGTGAACCTGAAAATTAATGCACCAAAACCAAAGATAATTATGTTGGAGAACAATCTGGGTCCTCATTTTACCAACCTCAGAAGCATGGAAGGCAGTCAACCTTGACCCAGTGAGAATCAAACTGCTGGCAGTTGGCATAATTAGCCTGCAATACTGCATTCTAATCACTGCACTACCACGGCTCAATAAATAGCATTATTGCAAGTTAACGTAGAAGACAGAAAAATATAGAAAGTTATGAACGTATGAATATTGATAAAATGTTTCCTAAAGATAATAGATACAGAAATATTACAACATGCAAATTCTGGTAGAAAATGGAGAGCACATGATCTATTAGGAGGAAGGTAGGTCAACGTAAGTACAAATTGTTGTCTATAAGAGCCCTTTCCCCCCTCCCACATGTGGAAATGAAGTGATATCAGGAAAAACATAAAAGTTGTGTTTCTGTGAGAAGTGCATGTGGTAAAAGTAGAAGTCAGGCCATGAAGGTATGGCACAAAAGAATGCATCCAGTACAAAAGAAATAGGTGGATGTGCTGTTTTGGGCAGATAGAGCATGGGTCCCAAACCAGGGGTGAAAACTTACCAGTTCGGACCGGTTCGGGTGAATGGCTAGGGACTATTGGCATCAGTTCACCAAACCGGTAGTAATCACCCTTGGTTGGCCCCACCCATGGCCAGCTGGACTCGATATTTCACGGAATTCAGCGTTAAATGCAGCAGAGAGAATCCTAAGTTTTCTCCCTCCATTCAAAACGGAACTGCTGCAGCCTGCTCCTTTAAGGTAGTCCCCAGGAGGGAGGGGGCTGGGAGGGGACCATAAACAGAGGAAAATGGGCAAGGGGAATTTCCTGCCTGTCATCCATTCCTCAAGCTCAGCACAAATTGAGGGAAGGATGGTAGGCAGGAAAATTCCCCTCCCCATTTTCCTGCCATTTGGGACAAGGAGTGGCTGGGAAGGGAGGGGCCCATGAGGAGCCCCTCGACATGAGTGATATCAAGTTGGTCACGCTCACCGAGTCACATGACCTCCCCCCAACAAGCCACGCCCACAGAACTGGTAGGGATTTTTTTTGCATTTCACCCACTGATTTTTTAAAAATAAAGTTGATTCTTTTGATAATTATCCTATCCCTTCAGTTATATTGGCGCAGAAAAGCTATAATTTTCCCGTATGATATTTTATATTTGCATTGTTTACAAGAAAATGAAGCACTTAGTAATGAAACAGACCTAATCTCCTATAAGAATCAATTGCAATTAAGCCATTGACGCTGGAATTCTCTCCACAGTTCATGCTAATACTGCAAGCTGGAGTTTAAAAAAAAATCAATTTAAAAATGCTGGTATCCAGAGTTATGAATCATTTCCTGATAGCATTCTGACATCTCTCTCTGAAAAGTTATATATTAGGGCTTGATCAAAGTGCAGATAGCATATTTTCCAGGGTTGAGTTTTACAGAAACTTTCAGCACTTAGTGCTCATCCTGTATTAATTCTCATATTTAATGTCAGTAATTAGAAAAGCTGGCATTATCGAATGAATTAACTTCTAGCCTGGAAAGAAAAGCTTCTTTAGACCAGGGAGCTGTTTTGACACAACACATTTGGGCATGTATCTCAATTAGCAAACAAGGATGTGGAACTATTATTTTATAAGCAGTCTTTGAATTTTGACTACAATTGGGGTCAGAATTTCTGTTGCTAAGGTCGTTAAGTGAGTCACACCTGATTTTACGACTTTACCATGGTTGTTGAGCTGCAATTGCTAAGTGAATCCAGTCCCCCCCCCAGTTGACTGCTTGTCAGAAGCCAGCTGAGAAAGGCACAAATGGACGTCACATGACTCCCAAGATGCTGCAGCCATTTGTAAATATGTGACAGTTGCCAAGCAACTGAATTTTGATCATGTGACTAATGCTGTGATGGTCATAAATGCAGGGACCGGTTATAAGTCCCTTTTTTTTCCAGTGGGGTTTTAGCTTCATACAGTCATTAAACAAATGCTGGTAAGTCAAGGACTACCTATCTTCCTACCATCAATGTCCTTTAATTGAAATTTCAATCCTGCAATATTACTCAAATGTTACCGTATTAGTTAAAATGGTTTAAAAAGTTAAGCATTTTGGATTTAAACAACACAATGAAGTTGAAATCTGAAGAGAATAGAAGGCTTGAATAAGATGGAGCAGATTGGGAGTGCTCTGCAGACCCTAAAGGATCTCTGCAGATCCTAAAGATAGTGTCAATCCTGAAGCGAATCTGGCTGAGGCCATCTTGGAGGCTTCAGAGTTGACACAAGGCAGAAGAGGGGATGGGGTAGGGGGGAAAATTAGATAGCTGGGTTTTACGGTCAAAACAAAAAGTTTTCCTGTGGGAACCAAGGTCAGTCAATAGGTGGCTGGGAAGAGGAGGAGTGGAGTAACCAAGCAACCTGCCAGCACTTCTATTGGAAAATGTGACTGATGACTTGGGGAAAGGGGGAACATTCACTTTTTACTTAGGTGAAAACTGTGGGAACTTTCAGAGTCGGTTTTCACTGTTTGTGCCAATATGATGTATCCAATAAAACTGTCCTTTGAGGAATCTACCCGCCTCTGAGTTCTGCTTTCAATGGGTGCATTACTTGGGACGCTGACAGCTAGCTGTTGAGATGGAGCAGTGTTTCTCATCCCCAGCGGTATTGAGATAGATGGACACAACTCTCAGAAACCACACTCAGCATGGCGAGCAACATGGAATTTATTATCAGGTGCAAATAACCAGGAGCATTTTTTTTTAGTTCAAAACACAGAGGGGTTTATGGCTGCTATTTATACACAAGAATCTAGCCAACTAGTGGTCAGAACTAAATCGGTGCTAGATAAGGCTCAACGGGATTCACAGAGAGGTCTCTTGTGGAAATGCGATGACTCCAAATTGATGACATATTTGACTCAGCCTTCCAGCTCAGCCTGCTCTTCTCCTACGTCTATTGGAGGATTTCCTGACCACGAGAGCTATTATGCAGTGGAACAGCCTGCTTTCTGGAGCTGTGGATGTTCTATCTCTGGCAGTTTTAAAGCCAATGTTGGGCAGTCATTTGGTTAGAATGGTCTATGTATTCCTGCTCTTAAGAGGGGGTTGGACTGGAGGACCTCAAGGATCCTTTCCAACCCTATGATTCTCTGATTCTATTTTGGTGTGCCCATATCAGAGGTGGGTTTCAGCACGTTCTGACTAGTTCTGGAGAACCGGTAGCGGAAATTTTGAGTAGTTTGGAGAAGTGGTAAATACCATCTCTGACTGGCCCCACCCCCATCTATTCTCTACCTCCCGAATACCAGCTGATTGGGAGGGAATGGAGATTTTGCAGTATCCTTCCCCTGGAATGGGGAGGGAATAGAGATTTTACAATATCCTTCCCCTGCCATGCCCACCAAACCATGCCCATCAAGTCATGCCATGCCCACAGAACCAGTAGTAAATTTTTTTGAATCCCACCACTGGCTGATATCCAACATCTACAGTTTCCAGGAACACATCTACACATCTATCAAAATCAACTGGCAAACTCTTGATGTATGGTGGTATAATCTTTTTCGTCTTTCTTCTTTTTGATGAATTAAGCTGTCAGTTAAACGTGTTAAGCTTCTGGAAAACCTGACACACTTATTTTATATAAACCTCTTCAACCTCCCACCTCAGATGGGGGGAAAAAAGGACAAAATCCAGGTCTGTCCAGATCAGTGATATTAATACATCGCCATCAGTCTTCCAGCATCTTTCAAAGGCTGAAAATGATAGATAATAGTCATACATAAATACTTATCATGGTAGAATAGAATAGAATAGAATAGAATAGAAGAGTTGGAAGGGACTTTGGAGGTCTTCTAGTCCAACCCCTTGCTTAGGCAGGAAACTCCTACACCACTTCAGACAAGTGGTTATCTATCATTTTCTTAAAAACTTCCAGTGTTGGAGCATTCACAATTTCTGGAGGCAACTTGTTCCACTGATTAATTGTTCTAACTGACAGG
>JANHFT010004190.1:68605-79229 GCA_032467955.1 Pseudoxenodon macrops | reverse complement strand
TTTTGTAAATAAAAAAAAAATATTAAAAAAAAAAAAAAAAAAAAAAAAAAAAAAAAGAATAAATGAAATCCTGAAAAAGACAGAGATGAGAATTTAAAGAACCTAAGGCAACATGGAAAGCAGTTACAAACATAGCTAAGAGTAGCTTTTAGAGACAGGAAGGCAAGAGAGAAACTGAATGAAGTTAAAAGTCAAGCAGATGTATTTCTTCTTTTCCCTCTTTCAGTTCTTTAGTTACTATGTCTTATTCCGTTCCTGTACTTCATGCAATACTCTTATTCTAAAATGGCAGGAGTGAAATGTGAATGTGTGTATAACCAACAGGTCTTTAGTAACTGGCTTCATTCTATGCCACATCCAAATAAACCACATTATGGCTTCTTTTTTTTTATGTTGTGTGACCTTGGCTATTCAATTGACATGAATCATTATCCAACTACATACTCAGCAAACATATGTCAAGACTGTGGGCTGCCCAGCCCCGCTTCTCTTTCCTTGGTATCTCAGGAATTTTGATGGGATCAGTTGGTGCAAGAGAGAACAGAACAGCTTACATTTCCAATTGAGTTGGAGGACCTGGGTGGGAAGAGGTAGGCTGAGTCTTCTCCCACTCTCACCATATTCCTGACTCAGCATCTTTGCTGGGATGGGAGCACTGGGAGAAGTGGAGCAATTGCTGCAGGAGGAGATGAGTGTTGTGGCCACATGTTCATTCTATGTGTTTTTAGGGGAGGATTTATGTCTCCCTAACCATATGTTAGCTCTAGGTCTGGGTTAACTTGCTATGCAAAGATACAGTTAAACTGAATTAAGCAACCCACAGTTACAGATTATAGCCAAGGCAAAATACCTTTGTTATAATCTGGGTTTTTATCCGAGTGCAGAGAACATATTAAAACAAACCAGAACAAAATTTAGTAACACAGAACTGAACATATTATGTTAAATAAAAATACAATAAAACCATGGCATGCATCTTACTCTGGATCGAATATACAACACTATGGCTTGATGCAACATGTGAAACGTGTCATGTTCAAACACCTGCAAGAGTGGTAGGAAAGTTGAAATAATCTAAAGGAACCCAAACATCATGCAAACAAACTCCTTGGCTCCTGTGACCTTGCTGCATTTTGGCAGCACAGTGAGAGTCAGCTTGAATCATCATCTGACAGCCTTAACAACCATTTGCAAAGAACAGAAAATCAATAAGAGAAAGACTTGGAGGAAAGGAACTCACTCTAGTTTGTGTCATGAGCTGAAGTTGCTTGATGAACTGGAGGAAGCTACTGGAGGAGGCACCCAGCAGAGGGCAACAGCAGGAGGCTTAGCGTGAATGCAAGCAGGTGGCTTAAATGCCAGCTTTTCGCCAATGACCCCTTAGCCTTTGGAAATGTTGTCAGTTCTGGCCAGCATTGTTTTTGGCTAGGAATCTGCTGCTACATCAGATTTTCCTCCCACTATAACTTGTGCCAGCCTTTTCTTACAGAGATACTGCAGAAGCTGTCACTTTGAAGCACATAAATGGCCAAGAATATTAATGGACTTCTTTGTTATTTTGTTCAAACCAGGTTGGCAAGTCTTAATTTTCTAGGTTAAATCTTTCTGAAAGGAGACAAGTGCCAGATGTGTGTACAGAAGTGTGCAGCTGTGCTGAAGAAGTGATGTAAAACCAAAGATTTTTTTTTGGGGGGGGTGTAGAGTATAATAAACAAATTATCTCCCTCAGTTAAAACAAGGTAAGTTAAAAAAAATAATGAGATGAAAGGAACTTGCCAGTAGCATGAGGACATCTTTGTCTGGCTGCAGTGTCGAGAATGGCAGAGTTCTCAGGATTTGAGGGGCAATGCCAGACTATCCTGCCATTCTGAGCTGTAAAAACATTTTTTTATGGTTCCAGAACTTGAACCAATTCAGGCAAGACTTTGAGATTTAGCTCTGAACTTACATACCTCTGCATAGATTGCTTTTGATAAAATGCTACTGCAGTAAAAAAAAAATAGCCATATTGAATGTGTACAAGAGTGTTTCACCACCTTAACAAGACATGCGGACTTCCATTCCCACTTGGCATACAGTCTGGGGAATTCTGGGAGTTGACGTCCACACATTTTAACGTTGCCAAAGGTGAGAAATGCTGTTTTATAGAGTACTTTTTTCCTCAGTCCTGATTTATGACAAGGAATTCCACCTTGTTTCAGTGAAATATCATCAAATTGCCTCCAACCCCTGGTGACTGGACAGATACTCACCATTTCAACCAATCAACTGCGACTCTGCCAGGCACTTTCTGATAGTTTCCTTGATTCCATGCGTCTACCTCGCCCTTTATTTCATCAATGCTTCTTGAACAAGCTAACTGGAAATTGTAGTGGTGGTGGTAGTGGACAGCTTAATTCCAGTGCTTGGAGATGCTCTTTTTATTTAGTTCTCTTGTGGCTTCTTTCTATGGAGACCTACCCAGCCTTGTTAATTCAGGAATGCTTGGGAGGACTGGATTACAAGTCACATGGAAAACAGAACACCGTGTTTTTCTCCTAAGGCAAATCCTGTAGCACAGAGGACAATTAGCAGTGAATAAAGTTTAACCCTCCCATCTTCGTGTATATCCATTTTTCTCTCCTCCTGCAAACAACTTTTAATCATTTTCCAGGGCATATTTATTAAGACTTTTTATCACACAGATAGTTAATTCAAGAGCCAAAGAGTCTGTGATGGATGTATTCATATCACAGGGGACCACTTTCATACATTACAGTGAATCGTAATAGGGATGGATTGACTTAGCCTTGTGTGTGACTCAGCTGTGCAATTTATAAAGCATGGATCATACATCAAAAGTGTTGCATCAATTCTGGCAATTGTGGTCAAAACCTATTATTGATTGAACAGCATTCATGCAAGTTTTCATGTATATTTGCAGAGAATTTTCCCACAAGCGTTCTATCAATATTCATCAAGCAGGAAATTTTAGGTACATGGTATTCTCATATAAGTCATAGCAATGTTCAAAATTGTTGATATCTGTGCACTGAATAAAAGCCACTTGTATATTTCTTAGCATATTTCAAGAAGCAGACATCTGTGACGACTGTAGATTTCTGAAGCATGTAGAGTGTATTGCAGGACAAATTCATATTTCTTTCTGTGTAAGTGTGAAAGGCTTTTACCTTTCCTGTTTACCTGAGGCAAAGAGTTTGTTGACGTAAATTTTCAAGCCTTAAGTGGCTTGAGATCAGCCCAATTTAGAAAGCAGCTTAAATTTCCATCTCCTACTTAGTTCTAACTAGTGTATCATCCACAGGTAAAATTAATTACCTTCATGACCATGAGATGCATGATTTTTAGTGATGACCCCACACTTCATAAATTGATTTTTTTGTAAGCTTGATCTGCATTTAGCCTTTTCAGAATAATGTTGAACATTTATTTCTTTACTTTCACATGTTCTTTAGTTTGGATGACCCAAAACTGTTTTCCTCCAATTGCCTCTTGTACTGAATCTTCTATATCAATTTATCTTGGAACATCACTTTTTGAAGGCTTCATTCTGAACAATATAAATATTTTGAAATAAATAAAAGACTTCACTTATAACTCTAGTGTGTTTTATTCAGTAAAGACAGTTCTAATCACGATTGTCACAGTTTTTTCCTTTTTAAAAAAAGCACATACCAACACACAATTTTTTTTAAAAAAAAGGAACAAAACCACACAGAAACTAGACATTAAAGTTTGTCAAAGTCATTTTTATGCGATTGTCGAACCTAGCCTAAAATACAGCATAGAACCAACAATGAGAGGGTGAGGGCAATAATTCACTATAAAACAGTGAAAGAACTTTTTTTTAATAAAATATAGTTCAATCCAATAGTTTTTCTACATACTATACACTATAAAAACTCTCCCACAAAAATTAGTGTCTTTAAATATACATATTTGAAATCTGAACTGCACCAAGATTAAAAGCAATTTAAAATATCAGATTTTTTTTCCTTTCAAACATTAACTTCACAGTATTGGTTTGAAGTAGAAGACAAATTCAGTGTTTTAAGTAAAGCCGTACTATGATAAAATTCGGACTCCAATGAATAAAATCAGAACGGAGCCCCCCAATTTCCAGTTATGCTCTCCGCAAACCAGAGCAGCTGCTGAATATTAAGGAACAAACCCAAGTATACAGTGCTTAGTAATTTTCTGTGGAGTAAAGAAACAAAAACAAACAAACAAAACATGCTCAGAACTATTGCAACGATTTTTTAAAAAATCCAAAGAATGAAAAAGATATTTAAATAAAAGTGCAATCTTTTTTTTTTTAAAGAAGTGATTAACCCAGAAATTTTGGGAAAGAATAATAAAAAGACAACACTTCAACAAATCCCTTAGCAGGATGCATCTGCCACCTGTTCTTTTTTAACTGCAGCAGAGAGCATCTTCAAAAAATGAAACTTAGCTAAAAACAAAAACCTTAAATCCAACCCACTGGTATCCTATGGCACTTAATTTTAAATCCTTCAACAAGTACCAAGATAAGAGGCAAACAGGTTCAGGGACCCCAGATACTTAAATCCTTCCTTGTAGTGCCCCTTGCATTGCGCCTGGGACAAATCATCTCTTCGTGTTCTCCCCTGCAGTCAAGAAAGGAGAGCTCTTTGCAAACAATCAAGGCTCCATATTGAGATGGGTATTCTTCTGCCATTCCACCCAGCATACGAGCATCAGCATATAAAGAGCACTACATTCTGTGTACTGGTTTACATGTTCACACAATTCACTTTGTAAAACATGTACAGAAATAAAATTAAAATCATCAATTTCACACTTGTTATTCTGAAAAAGCTCCACAGCAAGCATTCCTTAATTTAAAAAAAAATCTAATAAATACTATATCAAGTATCATCAGGAGGAAAATATATATAGATATATAACTTAAACTTTAACAAGAAAAGAAATAACTTAACTTGAAGGTTTTGTTCAGTGCTATTTCCAATCTGGGCCAAGGGGTGGGGTAAAGATATGAAAAAAGGACACAGTACAGTTGTCACGTGTCTTAGGAATATGGTGCTCTACCTTGTTAGTAAGAATGTTTATACAGTCACCAATTACTTACAACCAAACATTCCATAAATGTCAAATTTCACACACTATGGCCACTATCATTTAAAATAGGAGTTAAAAAAGCTTGCACCGTAAGTTTTTATTTGAATAAAAAGGAGTCACTTATCATAACATCTCCCTCTCCAACACAGTTATATTACAGCTGTAGCAGTTATGTTTTTTCATAGCACTATTTCCTAAATATTTTGGCTACAATTCAAAGGGAAATGCATAAAATCAGGAAGGAAAAAAATTAAAATGGAGACACTGCTTTACATTAACTCTGGAGATAAAGAGATGTTATTGTTTACATGCCTTTTCAGCAGTGGGATATATTATTGTAAAAAAAGATACCAACAACCACCCACAATCACAATTTTGGCTGAGCGTGTAACAATCCCCTGCGGCAACGTATACAACCTCCCTTTTGGGGAATTCTAATAATTAAAGGGAAGTGCTAGATAATATTTTCTGCAACATTAGTATTACTTGCCTTTTAAAAAAAAAAAACCATTTCAGTGCATCCAAAATGACAGTAAATTTGTTTTGGCAATCCTTCTCTAGTTCCATTCATTGAACAACAACTTCTCAGAAATCTAATCAGCTATCCTCTTCTTTTTATATAAAATTTTACATATGTAAAAATATATTTTGTGGATATCTGAAGGCATGTTTAATAACATGACAGGCAACAGAATACTGGGAGATTAGGTAGAAATAAGTGAACACCCCAAATTTGTTCCAAAGGTACAACAACATTTCAATCTGTTTTAAGCTCTCCAAAATACCACACAACCGAAAGCCATGCAGTAATGCTTTGCTTGTAAGGAGTTCATTATGCAAACCAATATCAAGCCTTCCCCATCTATGAATGAGTAGCATTTTACAAGATTTGATCTATGAAAATGAACTGATATTATCAATAAGAACACAAAGTATTCTATGGGAAAGGCAGCTATGGGGAGGCTTCAGAGGTAAATGTGAATTTCTTTGCTGGCAGATCTGCTTCCAAGAGAACAGTTCCTGCTCCTTTGCAGTCCCACTAATTTAGCCTTAACAATGTTCAATGCCACAAAATGGCACTGTGTTTTCTGGAGACCAACAGATCCCCCCCACAATTTGAAACGCAGATCTTTTCAAAAACCTATATTTTTGAAGATTAAAAAAAAAACATATTATATAACAAAGGTTTTTGTTTTCCTCAGAAGGAAATTATGCATTAATATGACTGCCATCTGCACCTCCAACATGCTCATCTGATTCTCTCATAACTTTTCAAGGCCCCATTCATTTGAATCCATTTTTTCTTCTTCAAACCCAAGCCTATGTCCATCAGCCATTCCAGTCAAATGTGCTTTAAGGGTCAGGCAAAGGCCGATTCTTCAGAGTTTCCAAGAAATAGCATCCCCTCCCCCTCCAATCAATTGACTTCCTGCAGCAGCCAGATGTTTTAGAGATAGGTCTAAGTCAGTGCTAATGGGAGTAAAGCATGTGTGAATGCATAAGGAAGAATATTCATCCTTAATACACAAATTATCTGTTTATGTATGAACAGATGGATGGGCACAGCAACTATGAATGCTTCATAGAGAAATGTCTTCACTGGCCTGGTTCAAATAAAAACAGGCCTGTGAAACTCAATCTGAATTATTCAGTGGGGGAAGGAGAATAGTGTAGTCTGATCTTGCACTTTTAGCAGAATTCTGACATATAGAAGTCAGCCTAGGCATCACCATTTCCTAATGACTGCAATCAAACAACAATGGTATGGGGAGGATTAATCACAGTTGGCAATCTAAGACCAAAAATAACTTTATAGTTGATGGTAAGTGAGGGCTGCATCTTTTACATGTAGCAAAATAAGGACTAAAAAGGCAATGGGCCTTCAAATACTACCAATTATTTTCATTGTCAAAGTAAAACTATTAATTACAGTATGTTTCCACCACTGAATAATCTGCAGTACCTTGTTGACTGTGAAATCCCACCCCACCCCCAAACCTAAAAACCATGCCTGTCAAGTAATTTAAAGGAATGGAGGGATCTTTTGGGAATCAGGAAGTCTCAACAGCCTCACAATAGGCAAAGAAAAAATTTAAATTTAAAATTCCAATTTCCCCCCCATCATTTATCAGAGAAAAGTGCTTTTGTTAGAAGCAAAACTAGAGGACCACACTAGGACGTATGAATGTGTTGCACAGTTATAATGCCTGCATCTTGATTCTCTCCTACACTATTTCAAGATTCATCTTGAAAGTTCTCTCCTACATTTCCTTCAGCATTAATCCAGGTATGAATGCACAGGTGAGCTCCTTTCATTCCACCCGTGATCCTTTTCACAGCATATTCATATTAGGGGATGGAGGAACCACTCTGGCTTCCCGTATACAAAAGCCAAAGTTCACATCCACAATTCTATACATGATAGCTAAGAGGGAAGAAAACAACACACAATTAGGCCCACCGATGAATCAGAACTGCAACAATACTAACAAAGGTGGAGAACAAGTATTTCACTATAATTCACAAGAAATGTAAATTCAGAGAGAAATTCCAAAACATTGGCAAAAGGCAAAAAAGTAGCAGCACCAGTGAGGCTGATAATTTGGCAGGAAGAGTTTCAAAAGAAAAAAACTATCACCTGCTGATAAAAGGGGAATTTTCAGCCTCACCTTAACATTGATTTCAAGGCCTCTTCAAATTATAGTGAAAATTATTATAAGAATTCTAGACAGTCCCCATGAGGCACATGAACTCAGATTTCTTCTCTCTCACACACGTCATAAATAAAAAGTCTATCCCTCCCCCTCCCCCTTTGAATTTTTGCTTGTCTGGAACAGATTAAAAACACTGAGGGGAAAAAAGCTACATCCAAAGCAGGAAAGGAACTGGGGCCATTAGAACTCTGAAATTGCCTACTTGAGGCATCTGCACTGCAGATACTAGTGCTAAACTGGAAGGAAAGGGAGGAGCTGTTATGCAGGCAAATCTAGTACATCTCACCCAAGGAGCACTTTTGATCAAGGTTTCTATTTTCCTCACCATATTTCCAACTTATCAGAAGCACATCCAAGACAGAAGCATACCAATTACAGTAAACCAAAGAGATTAAATCAGCTTCTATCCAAGAATTCAGATTGAGATTCAGCTTGTTACTCCAAAACGAACAGAATATTAAGGGTAATTGCAGGCCTACAGTAGGCCTAAAGATAGGGAAAATGCCCAATTGAAGTCTTCCCTCTATGAAATGTAGAATTACATTCTCCCAACCCCTCAAAATATAATTTGCCCAAAGTGAATCAACAGAGTAAAGAAGTCCAATAAATGGTGCCTTTTGGCAACTTCTCTCAAACCACCAGTGACTTTACAAGGCCACAGTGAAATTTACGGATGTGTCTGTATAAATCGCCTGACTGAGTGAATCGTCTCTCGCACCACTTGCAGCCATGGGGCTTCTCCCTCGTGTGCACCACTGCATGGCGACTCAGGTTGTGAGAATACTGGAAGCTCTTCCCACACTGACCACAGGTGTACGGTTTCTCACCCGAGTGAGTCCTCTCGTGTCTTTTCAAGGTGTACATACAGGAGAAAGTCTTGCCACAAAGTGTACAAGTAGGCACCGAACCATCAGGGGAAAGCCTGGTTCTTGAAACATCCTTATCGCGGAAATGAGAGCTAAGATGCAGCTGGAGGACATGCGGGCTAGGAAAGACTTTGCTGCAGAGCGGGCAAATACAGATGTGACCTGGAGGCACCAAGACCCCCAAGGACGGAATGTCAGAGGAATCCATGTCATCTTCACTCACCTCCCGCTCGTGATCCAAGTCTTCCTCTGGCTCTTGGGAGTTGCCATTCCCTGCAAACACATTTCCCAATCCTGTCATCAGGCTCTTGGCAGAATTCCCCAAATGCTGATTTTCTAGGCACCTTGCCTCACTCTCTTCTCCATCTGATAAAGATTCTGGCTCATCCTTAATCAGGGGTTTGCTACTCTGCTGCTGACCATTGGAAGCCAGCTGTCCAAAGACATAGGAGGGGTGGAAGGAATCCTTCCCGGCCACAGACTTGAAAGACAGGTCTAAAGCGCATTCTATGCCAGATGAAGCCAAGGAGTGGTTAAGAGATCTTTGGGACAAAGGTCCCACTGAACTACAGACATTAGCTCTTGTTTTCTCAGCTGCCACGGTGTCCAATTCTGCTTCTGCTAATGCAGAGTTGATACTTACAAATTCAGAGGACCAGCCCAGATAGCTACTGTCCTTTTCTTTTCCAGCTGATCTTTCATATTCTGAAGCAATCAATTTTTGTTTATTCCCGGGGCTGAGCTCACGCCCCAATGGAACTCCTTCATCAAGGACCCGCATGTCCCTTTCCAAAGGGATCCCACTGCCGTTCATCTTTTCATCCACGCACAACTCCTTATCTTTCAGCTTGCCCTTGCAGACTTTCACAATGTCGTACATGTGAAGGTAGCTGGCTGCAGCCAGCACATCTTCAACCGGGAGGCTGTTGAACTCCAGCTTGCCTTCGTACATGAATTCAAGCAGCAAGCCAAAGGCTGGGGCTGTCACAATGTCACTGTTCAGATGCACAATGTCCCTTTTGTCTAGCTGGTCCCTGTAGAAAAGATGGAAGTACATGCTGCAAGAAGCGAGAACAGCTCTGTGGGCTCGGAACTGAGCGTCTCCAACTAAAACAGTACAGTCACACAGGAAGCCCTGGTGACGCTGCTGACTCAGACACTGCAGCAACTGCCGGCTATGGTCTGGGAACTCCATTCTTCCTTCATAACCTGTTCAAAACAGGAAAAACTTGAATGCTACTCTAAACCACAGGGCTTCAAACCAGCTATTAATAAACAAACAGATTGGCTGGGGAGGGGATAACTGGAACCTTGGGGATAACAGTTCACCTGTTAACTAACTGATTGCAAATTTTAGTTTATTTTTTTTATTTTTAAAAATGCCTCCCCACATCAGAGCACCTGCTTGAAAAACAGGAAAAACTTGACTCTTAAGTAAACCAAAGCTTCTAAGGAAGTAACGCCTCCAACCTTTGCCACTCAAGGCTTTAAAATGGAGGGGGGGAGAGAGAGGAGATTGACTTCAGAGTTTTATGCATTCCTGGAAGTCTTAACTCCAAGGGATCACCATAACTGCTTTATTTAAAAAAAATTTATTTTGCATCCCCACATTTAAAAAAAATATTATTAATCCAAGAAAAAGCATAACCACATTGGCTTTGTTCTTTTAAACCATCACTTGCCCTTCAAAACAGAAATCAGAGTTATATAAGAAGGCATAGTTAAAACTAAGATGCAACTCTGAAAAGTTATTAAAAGCAAAAACACACCAAAAAACCCTCCCAATATTTTGCAGTTCCTTCCTCAGCTACCTGTAATTAAGGCTCCTCTGAGGAGGACATAATATCTCAGGGACCTTACCTTGAATAGCCGGGGAATACAGACTGAAGGGTTCACAGGGAGGAAACCGAATCCCCCTCCCAAAAGTTCCAGAACAGCCTAAGC
>JANHFT010004190.1:53687-68505 GCA_032467955.1 Pseudoxenodon macrops | reverse complement strand
GGTTCACAGGGAGGAAAACCAATCCCCCTCCCAAAAGTTCTAGAACAGCCTAAGTTTTTTGCTTCTCCCCTCCCCCCATCACCCAAATGTTTGGGAAGAGAGGAGGCTTTCGCTAGCCAGTAACGGAAGAATGCTTGTGTGTGTGTGTGTGAAAAAAGAGAGGGGGGGGAGGGAGAGAGGGGAAAAAAAGAAAGGAAAGAGCGTCTGGGAGGGAGGAGAGGGATGGGAGGAGTGCTCCGTTTGCTAATTACACCGCAAGCTGGAGAGTCAGCTGCTCTGACTTCACTGCGATGGAAATGCTACCTCCAGCTGTGCCCCTTTTAATGCCATATGTTACTTCAAATCTAGCTACCAGCCAACCACAGCTTGCTGCCTTTTAAAGTTCCAGCAACAACCCCCCCCCCATTTATAGCCATCTATTAAATCTCAAACTTAAACCGAATCCTTCCCTCATTCTAAATCCTGTCGCCGCCTTCCCCCCCCCTCCTTTCCACACCACCCCAGGAAAGTTGCTTAAATAACAATCTTATTACTAGTTACTCTTAATGGAGGACACACACAGCTTGACCTTTGGAGAGGTGCGCGGAAGAGCAGCAGCAGAAGGAAGGGAGGGAGAGAGGGAAGAGAGAGAGAGAGAAAAAACAAAGTTCGGGATTTGCAGTTTGCAAACTTTTAAGGACCCTTCTTCTCTACACCCACCCACCCCCCATTTTAAAAAGGCACATCGCCCTCTAGGGCTAAGATGCCTTTGAATGATCTACCCCACCACTGCTTTCCTATACTCCAAAGCAGCAACAGCACACACACACACACACACACCCCACCACCAGTTCTTTACAACTTTGTAAGGCAATCCGTTCAGCTTCCCCCTTTGTGCTTGGTGCCCGGCGGAGCCAAACGCATCCAGCAAACGGCCCAAAATAGCGCGGAAGCCGAACACTCCGGAGGCAGCGAATGGGATCTCTGCTGGGGAACCGAAAGGCCTCTCCGCACCCACCCACCCCCCTCCGCGGAGGCTCGGTGAGGGATGGGGGGGAAACCTGCAGCTTGGAAAAAAAATGCTGCTCGGCTACTCACCCGCCTGGCCGGGCGCTGCTCAGAGGTGCCGCTGGAGCACGGCATGTGCTCGAGTCTTTTTTCTTTTTTTTTTTCCTCCTCCACTTCCCTGCCTCAAACTCTACGCCTTCCCCAGATGTGCTTCCCCCTCCCTCGGCTGCTCCGTGTAGCTGCTCCTTGTTGCTGGTAACCCAGCGGCAGCGCTCCTGTGTGTGTTGCGAAGCAGGTTGTTAGCCAGGGCGCTCTCGCGATACTTTCCGGGCCCGGGGTGGAGGGGGGGGGGAGAGAGAGAGTGTGTGTGTGTGTGTGTGAGTGCGCGCGGGCTTTCTTTTCGCTTCTCGGTCCTCACACAATAGCGATCCCAGCCGAGCTCCAGGCGCTGCTGGCGGGGCGCTGCTTCTGACGCGCCTGCGGCCGGTTGTATGCACTGCCGTCTGACTACTGCTGCTGCTGCTGCTGGCAAACCCCCGCTTTAAAAAAAAAAAGGGGGGGGGAGAAACCACACACACATACAGACACACAAAAGTCCCTCCTCCCTTCCGCCGCCAGTCAGCCTGCCAGGGCTTCTGTTCTGGGCAGCGGCGGCAGCAGCAGCTGCTGTGGGTCCTCAGCTGCTTCTTTGCATTTGTAAATCCTACTCGTTGTTTTTTTTTTTTTTACCCCTCCTCTTAACTCAACCCCTCCCTCCGTCCCAGTCCCAACTCGCTGGCAGCTCAAAAAGGCTATGAGGAGGGAGATGTTCTTGGCCAGGGGTCTTTGCGCTTAGGAAGCGCTATAGCTTTGCAAAAAGGACCCGTTTTGAGCAACTAGGAAACAAAAAAGAAAGGAAAGGCTATATATGAAAAAAAACAACAATGCAAGTGTCTGTACGCAGCAACGGTTCACTCTCAAGACCTCGGAAAGAAAATAACCTGTGTTTGTTTTCAGACGGGAAAGTGTAGGTTGAAGAGATGAATTCCCCCTCCTCCTCCTCCTCCCCCCTCCCACCCAAAGTAAAGAAACCCGCCGCTAAACATAAGAAGCAAAATAGTGGATTTAATTCAAGGAGCCTGTGTTGAATTGGGGCTTGTGCTTCCCTGTACTTTTCTCGACAACTTGCCCCCTTGGCAGTTGTTGAAACTCCCGATCTGGGCAGTGTTTCTGTTCGAGACCCGCCTCAACAACACTGGATTCTTCTGAGCGCTTTTTACACAAGAGCCCATTGACAGACATGTGCAAAATCGCGCGGACTGGTTTGTTTTTTTCTACCGAACCCTCAAAAGTGCGCGGAGTAAAGCTATTGCCGAACGTTATTAGCTATGGATCCTAATGTGGGTTTTGAAACATCAGAAATATTACACAGCGCGGCGACAGACATTTATCTAATTGAAATCAGAGGAAGCCTGCAATCCTAACAATAACCATTAATGGGAACACTGGATAACAGTTCCAAGTATGTTTATTGAGCTACTGCGCTGCATTGTTGTAAGATTACTCAAAAGGAAACCGTCCAGTTCACAGTAATTTACACACAAATCGCCTGCAAGGATGAGGTGTCATACATGATTGGTGCAACCTGCGTTTTATGTACAAAGACAAATACCACCTTGTAAAGGAATCGTTTAGAACTAAGGAACGATATTGAGTGCAATCCCAGATTGACAGGGGTAACATTTGAGTAGATAAGCATAGAATTGATGGAGTGCAATTGAACACATACAGTAGAACATCATTGCTTCGGATAACTCTTACATGGTTTATTCTGGGTTGTTTTTAAAAATAGCACATTTCTTCAAATTCAAAATTATCCTAATAGGCTGTTGCGTATTTCAAGTAAAATTACTGTGTGTCTTCTCATTGTCTACAGCTTGACAACTGGTTTTGAAGCCAACGTAAATACGCAATCCTACCTACGCGGTCAAGGGCTACGTCAATTTACCTGGGAAGGAATCAGCTCAAATTTCGAAGCATTTGATGAGACTTTTCCCTAAAAATGCGGAGGTTCGCTTGCATCTTTACTTGATCACATTGGGACTGGACGCTTAGCTGTATGTTTGCGCACATTGAAATTTATTCATTCTTAAAACAGAATGTTAATAATCCCGCAGTATCCTAAAGGATAACTTGCTTTACTCTCATCCTAAAGGGGTTTCCCCACCACCACCATGCAAAATGTTTTAGGTTTCCATAAATCCCAAAACTCCGCTAATCGCAGCGCACCGGATAAACTGGAAGGATTCTGAACTTCCCCGCCCTCAACAACTTTTACACGTGCCCAATTTGGTCAGTTTGCCCGGGAGGGTGGAGCCACTGGCGAACTACCGCTATTATTGGCTCCTTTCAAAATGCTCGCTTACAAATGTCTTAGTAGTTGGTCTTCGTTGCAGTCCTGTTTAGTAGAGGAAACTGAGGGCGCCTCTGCCGGAAAGACGCGCGTACGTGAGTTTGCAAGCCGGACCACGTGGCTGGCATTACGCCCTATGACTGTCATCGAGTAGGCTTAACTGGCCAATGAGTTGTGGGTTGGGGAATGATTGTTTTTTTTGTGTGGGGTATGATTGTTGGTTTGTTTGCATACTTATTTCCACTTGTATGGCAGCCCATCTCATATTAAAAACTGACAATATTGAAATAATATTTTAATGCTGCAATTCACGATATTAAAACAAAATATAAGAGCAGAAAACACATGAAAGTAGCACCAAAGTTCTGCAAAAGCAAACTAATATAGCCAATGTATTGCTCAGTCACACCTTGTTACCAGGCCTGGTGACATCTATTTACGTATTCATTCCACTTTTCCCTGCAGTGCTTGCAGGGTTAATATTGGATTTCTCTTCACCCTGTTTTTAAAATGCCGGTGTTTATTTGACATTACTTTTAGCACTGCTTATATTATCTGTATTTTAATTGTTCTACTGTCAAACCATTTTGGAATAGCAATAAACATAGTAACATAGAACATACATAAAATAATTGCTACCCAGGTTTGGGTGGGTGATGAAAACGTCCTCCTGCCTTGTATATGTAAGCATTCCGATGCTGCAACCTGCCAGATCTCTTAAATAACAAAGAACAAAGTTGCAGGAGAGCACAAGACAGAAATGTGTTTTCTATCTTCTCTATATATATTTGACCACTAGGATTCTTTCTTTTTGCATAGAATAAAAGTCAGAAAAATAAAAAACCTGCCATGCAGGGGTGGGTCCTCGATATTTTTGCTGCCGGTTTGCTCAAAGTGTGCATGCGCAGCAATCAAAAGATGGCAGCGCCCACTGAGACATTGAGGGAACCGGCTCCGTGACATCATCGCCGAGCTTCTAACGGTTCTAAAGAACTGGTTAGAACCGGTAGTAACCCACCTCTGCTGCCATGTGAGGCTCAGCTTTCTACTTTTTTCCTTTTCTTTCTTGTCAGTGTTGACTCCTGGCAACTACCTGGACAAGTCCCTGCAGGGTTTTCTTTTGGCAAGATTTTTCAGAAGCAGTTTGCCTTTTTCCTACAGGCTGAGAGCATGCGGCTGACCCGAGGTCACCCAGCTGGCTTTGTGCTCAAAGTAGAACTAGAACTTACAGTCACCCAGTTTCCAATCTGATACCATAACTACCACATCAAATTGGCTCTTTTTTCTAGTATTACTTCTCCATATTAGGGGAAAGACGCATTTGTTGAATTTCTAGCTCCCCTGAAACATTTAAAGCTGCAGTTGCCTTACCAGAAATAGAAAGATGGGAACTTACTTTCAAATGCAGCAAACTTGTTTTTGTCTAGCAGGACTTCCAAGATAGGAGTCATCAATCCAACAAGATCAGGAAGATACCAGATTGGGAAGAATGGTTTATAACAGTTCTACACCATACCATGCTTCAGGGAGAGGATAATGCATTGCTATATGATCATTTTGGTACATGTGGGTTGGCACAGTCCAAACGTTGGCCAGACCAATCGAAACCGAAATCTAAGAAATCGGATGTTTTACTGTTTGTGTAAATCTCTGCATACTCCAACTTTGGGTGCTGTTGGACCCAAGTCCAACAATGCTAGGTTGAAATCTGTCCTACAATTTCTCAAATGTTTGTTTCCCTGGCAAAAAAAAAAAAAAGACTTGTATTTTTCTACCTTTTCAGGATATTTGATGTTTTCTCAAATGTGTCTTCATGATATTGGGGTGTTGGTGATAAATAGTTCCCTATACTTCCTACCGTAATATGGGGGGGAAATCCAATGGGCTCAGTGGTGGGATTCAAAATTGTTTACTGCCGGTTCTGTGGGCATGGCTTGGTGGGCGTGGCAGGGGAAGGATACTGCAAAATCCCCATTTCCTCCCTATCAGCTGGGACTGGGGAGGCAGAGAAGAGATGGAGGCGAGGCCAGTCACAGGTCGTATTTACCGGTTCTCTGAACTACTCAAAATTTCTGCTACCGGTTCTCCAGAACTGGTCAGAACCTGCTGAATACCAGCTCTGAATGGGCTCCTTTGTTAAGGCCTCTTTTGGTTTTCAATAAATATAAGGGAGGCTGTAATCTGCAATAGAGAAAACTGAATAGCCACACATAGTTTTTTGCTATCTGATAACTAAATAAAGGCAAAAGCACTGCCACTCTTTTGAAAGAAATGTTGAACAAATTCATTATGAGAATTGTAATAGAAAAATCAATACATTTTTCTATAGATAACTCACTGGCACTGGAATCCCACACATCTATGTAAATGTGTGGGATTCCAGTGGTAGAAAAAGAAGTCATGTGGTTAATTTTGCATGAACGAATATTTTAACTGGTAAATATATGCTATACCACTTACCTATGTTTCCAATTTAAACAAGACCTGGTCACTTAAGTATCTTTATATTAGATTCCCATGTGCCAGTACTGTTCTTAATCAATGTATTAACTGTATATTTAGAATTTGTACATAAAAAATATGTACATGCAGAATTTGTTCACCATAGTTTCTTCCTAGCGCAAAATGTAAGCATAAAGCTATAAGTAGGTTAAAACTCCTTTAGTGCATTTTGAACTTGCACTCCTTTAGGTGCATTTTGAACAAATGCATATTATAGCATTTGTATTTCATTACAAATTTTATCTTATTCAAGATTTCTGGGCTCATATTGTATAGTGTTTATGAGTAATTGCAGCTTACTGGTATCAAGCAGTAGGAGATGTCAAATATTTAACTAGGGACAAGGTATGAAATACTTACATTTTAGCTACAATTATATAGGGATTGGGACCAACAGTTTAATAGATTGAATGAATTAATGTGTCATGGCCCTGTCAGAGCCTGAGTCTGCGGAGGAGGATGAGCTGAAGCTGGGACCGATGGAGGCGGCCTCATTGGCTCCAGAGGAATGCAGGAAGGAGCAGGACAAGGCAGACCCCGGTCCCTCAAGCCTGGAACAGCTTGCCAACAGGGAAGAACAAGGGTAGGACGACCGAGAGGGGTGGAAGGCAGGGCAAGCAGTGGAGATGAGGAGCAACAGAGCTCAGGCAACAAGCAAGGACCACTCTCCCTGAGCACGGAGCATGGAGAGGAGGCTGGAGCAGAGGAGGCTGGAGCAGCGCAGGCTGACCCAACAACTCGGGAGGAGAGTGCCCCGCCCCTCTTCATAAGGGATTGAGACTTAAGGAGACGCCATGGAGAGGGATGCTTGTCAGGAACAAGTGCTGAATTCGTGGAGTTTTGTGTGACGTCTGGAGTTCGCTGGACTTATTGCCTTAATGCTGCCTTGTTCCTTTGCCTCGCTGGACTTCTTGCCTTGAAGCTAACAGCGTTTTGCTGAACTACTCGCAGCCAAAGGCTGCTAGAGGTGTGTGTGAGCGCTTTGCTCAGGGACTTGCCATAAATGTGGGAGCGTTTGGAGGAAAGTTGGAGCAATAAAGGGGAGTTTTAACTATCAGCTGGCTGAGTTGCCTCTGTGCCTTGCCCTGGGTCATGACATCATGCATTGCACTAATAAGGTTTGTTTTATTCTGACCTAGCGTCTTGTATGAATCCAACCATATGTGTAATTTATGACTTAGCAAAATGTGTGACTCTAGCCCATTCTACGTTATTCAGTGTTCTGTACTTAATGAAACCACGATTTGTAGTAGAGTGCATGAAGTTATTATACTTGGCTTCAGATAATGAAGAACTGTGAGGTGATCAGAACCCCTTAATTATGATTTGGCTTGTTTTTAGCAACTGTAAGCAAGACCCTTAATTTTGGAGGTACAGTGGGCAAAAACCACCATTCTAAAGTTTTCATTATGGTGAAGGGCTATCACATGTCTTTATTTCATAAGAAAACTCATATGCTCCAAATAATGTGGACGAAGTATATTCTCTAATTTTCTTTTAGAAAACATATTGATGGGCAACTCAGAAAGAGAGAATAGATTCCTATACAGAGTAAATCCAAATTTAATAGATCTTTGTTTAACGGACTGATAACAGAAAAGACAAAACCTGTCATATACTAGATCCTTTATGCCTATATAAAATCTAATTCAAGATTTTGCTTTAATGGGTAGCATTTTCTCCGCTAGTCAGTTAAATAGAGGTAGTCAACTACCATGCTGGAGATCTCTTTTTGGTGGTGAGCTGATGTTACTCCAATGTTAGAAAATAAAGTCCTGCTTGAATAGCAATTTCTTTAAAAATGTAAAGTACCTAATTAAAATCTGAATTGAAACATAACAGATGCTAAAACCCCACTCTGCCTGCTGGCTTTATTCCAGCTACCAAATCTCATCCCAGATTAAAAATATAAAATAAAAATCTCACTGTCCTGCTGTAACTACTTGTTTTGGCAGCTCTCCAGAGAGATGGCTGGGTCATAAGGCATCTCTGAAGACCTGGTTTCTGAGGGACAACTAAGAGGTCCACAGCACTGAAAACATATTTTCTTCAAAAGTAAAACTTTAAGAAAGTAAATTAAAACTTTAAGACTGTTTGGTTGTGTTCAATGTATGATTTATCCCTGGCTAATTATGACTTATTTGGACAATGCAGGAGCCATGGATAATATTTGTTAAGGCGCTCATCCAAATCATAATTTAACTCCTGGTCTGACTTAATGTGTAGGATATGTTATGTTTCTGCCTAGAAAACCTAGACACTACATAAGAGATTCTACCTCTAGATTGTAGAGCTAGAGACCACCTGAGTCCGACTAATAGTGTTTTGGGGGGTTTAAATAATTTTTTTCATGAAAATGTGCTGAAAATCAATGGCCTGTATGTACAGTATGCTCCTACTTGGAGCCTATTCCCATTTATATATGTTAAGCCAAAATAGTTCTTTTGCATTACATCCTGAGCTGCAAACAGCCAAACCCAATTTTAGCTTCACACAAATTGCACAAGTTCTTCTGGGTTCATCTAGCAAAGTCACAGTAAACTCAGCCAAGTGATTTGCTTGTCAATTGCTTGTTGTGTTTGTGAATCCAGCCATTTGTGGTTTATTTATGAATTACCCTTAATTACCTGTAGATGTATAAATGCAGTCTGAACTCATAATATCCAAGCTAGGATATCTCAGAGTGCCATGTGGAATGTATTCCTGTTTCTTGCATTATATCCTCTCAACAACCCTATGACGTGGGTTTAGGGTGAAAGAAACTGACTTGTTTCAGAGTTTGAACTAAGCGGCTATAGAACCTTCCTCTCTCTCACACAATAACTTGGATTTTTCTCATCTCAGAAACTTACCCATGTCAACAGTACTGTATATTAATTGGTTTCTTTTCCCCACATTTTTTTCCTTCGTTATTGTACGCAGGATTAGTTTAATAATTGCCATTGAAAATAATGGGATGGATACTCTATAAATTCATTAACATACCATTAATCTAACAGTTTTTAAGCTCCACCCGGTTGGAAATTGATTTTTTTGTTTATTTATCCTTCATCATAGAACTTAGGTTAAAAAAGAAACAGTTAAAAAAGAAATAAAAGTAATTTAAACATCAGGGAACATGCAAATGAGTAGATAATAAAATATAATAACTTGAACATTAATGAGTGAATAATGCACATCTGTTGTGAGAGCTGTGATAAACCATCCAACCAACCAACCAAAACAGCAACATATTTGGATTCCAACCAATCTGAGAGCTCAGTAGTCAAAAATTGACTACTCCAAAACTAGTTTCAATAATAACTGCAGCATAATTTTATTAACATCTTTGATATGCGCCTTATTCAACACATCAAACTAACCTATTGTTTAACTTTACTGACTATATCTAAACTGCTAGGGTAACACATTAAACCATAGTTTTGATTAGTGATTTCAACTCAGTATCAAATCTTAGTAGCTAAATAGATGGATCTCCTTCAGGATAATTTGTCCTTAGTCTAGCTGCTCTTTGTCTTCCAATGACGGGCCTATCACTGCTGTAATCAAATCCATCCACCTTGCTGTTGGTCATCTTTTCCTTCTATATTTCCCAGCATTATAGACATTTCAAAGGAACTGGAGCTTTATATAAAATAGAAGAATTTGGGCCTGTTTATGTATAAAGTGAAAATTCAGGATTGATTTGTTCTATGATCCATTTATTATCTTGGTTATCCACAGATTTTCAGGATCTTCTCCAACACCAAACTTCAAAATCACCAGTACTGTTTCCATCTGCTTCGTTAAAGTCTAACTTTTCTTTCAGTAGAGTGACACAGGAAAAAATATTGCATGCACAATTCTGATCTTACTAGCTACAGAGTCTAGATACATCCAAACATCTGAATATCTTTTCCAGTCTTCATTGCTGCCTTACCAAGTGTTAGTCTGTGGCATGTTTCTTGATTACTTTTACTGTTATCAATCCTAAAAGATAGATAGAAGTTATCTACCACTTCAGTATCTTTATTGCCAATTATAAGGCTAAATGCTGTATTTGTCATTAGTTTGATCTTATAGAACACCCAACACAGACTAACAGAGTTGGAAGTGACCATGGCAGTCTTCCAGTTCACACGAGCAGGAGACCCTATACCAGGGGTCAGCAACCTATGGCTCTAGAGCCACATGTGGCTATTTAATCCCTCTGCTGTGGCTCCCTGTCACCAGTCGGCTCCACAATTGATAGGGCTTCTGGTTAAGACAGGTAGAGGAAAAAGGACGCCACACTAGGAGGAGACTCTATGGTCGGGGAACCGGACTTCCAGTTGGCAGAGGAAAAAGGACGCTGCACTAGGAAGAGACTAGGGTGGGGTAACCGGACTTCTGGTCAGCTCTAGAATTGAATGGGGGGGCATCCTGTTAGGACCTTTGTGGCTCTTCGAGTGTTTAAAGTTGCTGACCCCTGCCCTATACTATTTTAGACAAATGGCTATCTAATCTCTTCTTAAAAATCTCCAGTGATGGACCATTTGCAACTTCTGGAGGCAAGTCATTCCACTGATTGTTCTGTCAGGAAATTTCTCCTTAATTCTACATTGGATCTCTTTTTGATAAGCTTCCATCCGTTATTTCTTGTCCTGCTCTCAGGTGCTTTAGAGAATGGGTTGACCCTTCTTCACTGTGACAATCCCTCAAATATTGGAAGACTGCTATCATGTCACCCCTAGTACTGGTCTTTGTCAGTGGACATATCTAGTTCCCGTAACTGTTCATCATTTGCTTTGGCCTCCAATTCCCTAATCATTTTTATTGCTCTTCTCTAGACTTTTTGTAGAGTCTCAAAATTCTCAATATCTTTTTTGTTTCATGGTGACCAGAACTGGATGTACTATTCCAAGTGTGGTCTTACCAATGCAGTATAAAGTAGTACTATCACTTCATGTGATCTTGAAACTTTCCCTAAATGCAACCTAGGTTTTCATTAGCTTTTGTGGCAGCTGCAACACACTGTTGGCTCATAGTTAAGTGGTGGTCTTCTAGGACACCTATATCCCTCTCAGTTGAGTCAGGTGTTTCCTATTCTTTACCTGTGTCATGTGCTATACCATGCAGGAGACATAACGGTTGGCAAACCAAAATGGATGGTACTAAAACTTCACATGATCTTGATACTATATTCCTGTTGATGCAGCTTCTGCACAAACCTTTTTTTCTGCAATACAACTTCTTTCTTCCTATCAGAATTTTCAAGTAAGAAAATTATTTGTGCACACATTTTTTTAAAAACATTTCTCCTCTGCCTCTCTATCGTTTAGTTTTCAAGGTGACTTGGTAGATTTACAGTGTCATTGACAGATGTCTATTTCATTGAATTCAGTTGGCTTAGTCATGCTGGCTGGGAATAATTAAAATTGCAGCCCAATGCATCTGCAGGGCACCTTGTTGGGAAAATACTTTCTTTGGCAATATAATACAGAGGAATATGCCAGAAAGTAGTTTTATAAGTCCTTTATGGAGAATATAGTAATTTACAAGCAGCTCTTTCACCAGACTTGGCTGGACAAAGGCCCTTCCATCATGACTTTACCGGCTTGTTAAGCAGAAGCTGTGAATCCATGTTCCTTCAACAATATAGCAACCCATCCAGAGCTAACAGAGATCATCTGAGAGTCAAAGTCTATCTAGATCAGGGATCTCCACATTTGGGAACTTTAAGACTTGTGGACTTCAGCTCACAGAATTCCCCAGCAAGCCATGCTGGGGAATTCTGGAAGTTGAAGTCCACAAGTCTTAAAGTTGCCAAGTTTGGAGACCCCTGAGCTAGACAAATAGCAACTCTGTTTTGCTAATATTATTTGAACTTATTTCTAACCTTCAAGAACCTCACATAATCCATACTCCACATACTTCCACATCTGTGGTAACAAAGTACAGCATAAGGAGGATATCTCACCCCCAGAGGAACTTTCTTAACAGCTTCACATAAATATTTCAGAGGGGGCTCGGACAGACAGTGACCTGCTCATGGCAGAGGACTGGTGGCAATGTTCTCATGTTCAGTGTATGTGAACATGTGCTGTTTCCTTCTAGTTTAAATCTAGATCTGGCATGTGACCACCAACATGAGTAGAATCAAGACAACATGTTTGCCTGGAGGCTACGGAGATTTAAACTGCACATGACCCAATCCACAAGACTGAATTGAATTCCTGCTTAGGGGGCTCTTCCATGAATCTAACAATAAGATCCAAAAGCTGAAGAAGGGCTCCTGTTGGGCAAGATTCTGGCGGCCTAGTTTGTCCATAGTACCAGACAAAGGCATATAACAGCATTCAACAGGTAGGTACCAACAGAATGGCCCAACCGGTCACCACTTAAGATGTCACGCACAAGTTATCATAGAATAGGTTCAGGCTTTGAGAGATCCATTTTTAGAAAATATATGATCTCCAAATATCACTGATATCGTGTGATTAGGCCAAAAAATAGCTAAAAGATTTAGGGCTGTTTTTTTTTCCACCTTTGGTTTAAAAAATTACTGTTGCCTCACTGATGCTAAAAATTGCAGGACATCCCCACTTGTTAATCATATTGTGCAACAACTGGCTTGGTATATACATAATGCTAAATGATGATTTGTTGAATATGGCACAATGACTGGCTTAATACATTAGACTAAACCAAAGCCAAATTGAATTCCTGCCCTCTGTCCATGGTATCTCATATTGTTTTCTCCAGTTTCCACATCTTGGTCTTTTAGTCTGATGCTTAAAAATCATTATAGAACTGGAATGTGAGGGTTTGGACTTGGGACTTTCTGAATGCAAAGCCTGTGTTTTATTACGGAGCAAGAGCCCTTCCCTTTGTGGATAAAGTATTCAAAGTATTAAAAACAGAGGAGTGGTCACACAATGTTCCTCCTCTTGAAAACCATCTGCCAGGAACTGAACTTCTCTTCCTTGTTTTTCACTATGAATTTGTGTTTTGTTGAGCTTTTTCACTGGGTGTTACAGTATCTTCTCTACTGCCCTGCCTTTGTTTTTGTTATTTAGTTGTTTGGTTTCAAAGATTAAAAAAGCACAACCCCTTTAGAGAAGTAAATACTAGTTAGAAAGGCAGGTATCAGATTTTCCAAGGTCAAACATGACAACAAGGAACCAATCACAAATTTCTTTCCCTTTTTTGTTTGGCTTTGCATCTGTGTTTTTAAAGACAACCTGACAGTTATTCAGTGGGGGAGGAGATAAAGGAGTGTGTGTATAAATGTTCCTCTGTTTTTGTCTCTGGTAGGAGAAAAACCAAAGCTGAAACCGTTTGCAGCATCATGATAAACACTGGCTCTGTTTATAGCAGACACAAACACACACCCTTGTATGAAATAATGAATTTGGTAACATATTATTAAACACATTATATGTAATATGTATTTTGCTTTTACCTCTAAATAAGATTAACATTTGATTCTAAAACGTTACAATGCTATAGTTTGACAATGGTGTAATTTTTATTTTATTTACACCTTGCTTTAGAACAGTCATAATTGTAATGAAAAGTGGGTAACAAATTTTATTAAAAAAATAAACAATAGTCTGCAAGCAACAAATTATTTATTTATTAGATTTATTTGCCACCTGCATCACCACAGGCAATTCAGGGCGGCTTACAACATTAGTTGAAATGCCATTGAAGGAAAGTAATCTCAGTTAGTTGGTATTCGGATGAATACCAATTTTATTTCTTTGTTCAAAACAATAACAATAATAATTTAAAAAACTGCGCTACTCGGAACATCATATATTTTAAGAAGGTACTTGGTTGATACCTAGGACGCTTGCAGCAACCCGAATCAATCATTAGCACTAGTCAATGTATTTCTGATGCATTTTTGAATGTTCAGTTGACTGAGTTTCATGTTTAATGAATAAAGTAAATAATAATAATGACTGGGTGGGCATGGAGCAGCACCTTGCTGTGAGTGATGTTGAGCTGGCGACGTCCACTCAGTCACATGATCGATGCTGCAGAAACAGGGCAATTTCCTACCTTTCCACCCCTTCACCCTTGGGCTGACAAAATAAAAGCCCATCTAAAAATCATGACTGCCTGCCGAATGCTGGCAAAAGGAGGCTGGGGGGGGGGAAGAGAAGGGCCGATGGAAACACCTTGTTTTCCGCACCACGCTGGATTGGGATAGGGAGGTGGGGGGAGCAAAAAGCCTACTCGGTCCATACATACTCACCAGCAAATAATGTGAGAAAGTATTCTCCCAGCTACCGCGGCCCAGCTTCCCAGCCAGAGAGGAGAGAGCATTCTGCCAGCTACCGTGGCCCAACTTCCAGGCCAGTGGGGAGAGAGCGTTCTTCTCCCAGCTACTGCGGCCATGTGGCTTCCCAGCCATGGGGGAGAAAGTGTTCTTCCAGCTACCATGGCCTGACTTCCCGGCCAGGGAGGATAGAGCATTCTCCCACCTACCACAGCCATATGGCTTCTCAGCTGGCATTCAGAGGCAAGCGGGCAGCTCTGGGAAGTGTGGGAATGCACCTGTGGCTCTAGTGATGAAGCAAGCCAAGTAAGCCCAGGGACGGGGGGGAGTTTAGGCCGGCCCGGGAGTTAACACTCAACCAGGGCTTGCAGCGGCCTAGGCTGGCCTGAGAGTTGCGACTCCACCAAGGCTTGTGGCAGCGGAGGCAGCTAGGCCGTGAGTCGGGACTTGATGGGGCTTTGCTTGCAGCCCTCATTCAGCCAAGGAGATCAGGGCCGTGGTGGAAGGCAGGCAGCAATGGTGGGTGAAGGCAGGCAGCAAATGGGTGGCCAGCCGAGATGAGGAGTGATTGGGTGGGAAGGGGCGTTGGTCCTATCTGATACGCTCCTTCTCGTAGCCTCCAGCCATGGGTTAACTTCGTCCTGCTTTCTGATTGGACTGAGTCTTAGTTAAAAGTCCGCCCCTGTTGC